>JBBPLS010000384.1:0-20332 GCA_038089895.1 Boletellus ananas | reverse complement strand
CGAATTACATAAATATTTTACCGTCGCTTAGCCCTTAGTACATGCTTTCATTGATACACCAACACTTTGTTTATATGTGTTTGTCCCCCAGAGTTATTCAATGAACAATCAAAAAGTGCAAAACATTAGGACAATTTTGTGAGTCACTGTATAAATATTCTTTCTCAGTTCTCACTCTACTAGCATCTTTCCTTAGCAAGGCAGATATCCCGTGCACACTCGTTGCTGAGATGTCAACATTGCGCCGCCATCTTGAGTCAAACCATTGTGTATGTATAAATTCACTTGAGCGCATTCTCATCTACTTATCACATGCTGGTGTGCATGGTCTTAGGCAGTGTATCTCAGTTGGGCAAATACAAATGATTTCACATCCATGCTCCCAAAAGACAGAATGGCCCAAAAGGATGAATCCCACAAACTGCCAAACTCAGCTTGACACCCATCTTCACCTGGCGACTCAGAAGACAAAGCCAGCTCCTTACACAGATGACCATTTCCAATCAGCAGCCATCTAGCAGATGACTGCCACTGATCAGGTGAGTTCAATGTTGATCAGTTTACTCTGCTAATATATCCACAATAGCCACTTTCTGCTTTTGACCATCCAACACATCGAAACCTGATTGCCATTGCTGCTACTGCTCCCAATGCCATCAAGATCCCCTTGTGTAGACTTACATGTGAATTGATCATTGACATGTTTAAGGAACAAATGAGCAAGCTACAGGCACACTTGATGGTATGAATCTATTGTAACATTTACAGTTTGATATGTTTATCTTCACTTTGATCTCTAGAGTGCTGCTGTCCAAAGTGCCATTCATTTAACTTGTGATGCATGGCAGGCATCCAATGTTGATGCCTACTTTTGCAGTAATGGAGCATGGAAGATCAAGACTTCCCTTCTCAGTTTTGTTCAGATGAACAGTGCTCACAATGGCACTCATCTTGGACAAGCATTGTTTAAGGTTGTGAAGCAGCTCAGGATTGTAGACAAAGTATGTATGTATACATTCTTTCTACAGATGGTTAACTCAACAATTGCATACAGATTGGCTATGTCACATGTGATAATGCATCAAACATGGATGCGATGCTTGTTGAATTTGCTGGTCATATTAAGGAGGAGACAGGAAACTGTGGGATGTCTGGAAGTGGTGTGTCAGGTATGACCACTGGTGACACATTCACACCAGTCTTACTGATCATTTTGTATGTGTAGGTGCTGTGCTCATATCATCAATCCAGCAACACAAGCACTTCTCAAAACTCATAGCAAATCTAATGCTTACAATCCAAGTGATCTCAATGCTGATTTGATTTTGAACCATGGGACATACATAGTGAGATGAAGTAGGTCTCATCCACTCAATCTCAGTCAGGGTAATTGTGTGTTATCATTGCAGTTATTTAGTGATTTTATTTGGATCTATCAACTAGGAATGGTCATCTGCAAAATGAAAGGAACTATTTCAGATGATCTAACTTCATGACCAACATGACTGACCTCACTGTGAAAATGCAAAACAACTCCTTCTTGACATGCCAGTCTGCTGGTCATCAACCTACTTAATGTTGGAGCATGCAGAGCAACTAAAAGAGGTACAGTGACTTCCAAAATTGAGTCAATGTTTTGAGATTTTGGAGTAACTATTGAATAGCTTAGGAACATGGACAAATAGGACCAAACAGTAGGTGGGAGAGTGAATGTACTTATGCTTGGCAATCTGTTAGTAATAAGATTATGTAATTTGGATCAGTATCCATGGAGATATGATCAATTCAATTCAGCATGTCATTGATTCAATTTTGTAGCCACCTATTAGATCTGTCAAAGTCTGACAGATATTATATGAAAAAATTGATAAATGAATAACTGATGGTTACCATGGACACAGTATCATAGTAATTGCTCCAGTTAAACATATTTAAGCACTGTTTACAGTTCTAATACTTTTCAAATCTACTATGCACCCCACTTCCTCCTCTCAAAAGGAAAATATCCTCTCTTTGGCCTCTAATGGTCATTCTACTTGTCATATTGCCTCCAGACTAGGTGTCAGCCAGTCTACTGTCTCCAGGATACTCAGGAACCTCCTTCCTAATAGACCTATGCCTTGTTCTGGATGTCCTACCAGCTTTCATTTATCTCTCAGTATGCTATAGTGTCTCAAATCACTACTGGGAGAGCTGCTAATGCTATCCAGGCTACCAACAACATCAATTCCATCATCTCTACTCCAGTCTCCTCACAAACAGTTAGGAGGGTCCTCAAAAACCACTCATTCAAGGCAATTACCAAGAAGAAGAAGCCACTTCTTTCTGTCAAAAATAGAAAGAAGTGTTTAACATTTGCCTTGAGGTATAAAGAATGGACTGTGGAGGACTGAAAAAGGGTCATATGGTCAGATGAGACCAAGATCAACAGGATAGGGTTAGATGGGAAGTAATGGGTGTGGAAAAAGCAAGTAAGGGCCTAATTGACAGGAAGATCCAGGAAACAGTGAAGTTTGGAGGAGGAAATATTATGATATGAGGGTGTATGGGCTGGGAAGGCATTGGGCACCTTATAGAGGTTGAGGGGAGGATGGGTGCCAATCAATATGTGGATATTTTGGCAGGCTCCTTGCTTTCCAGCATGGAGGAATCTGGAATTCCTTTAGAGGATGTTATCTTTCAACAAGACAATGACCCCAAGCACACCTCCAAAAAGACCAAGTAATGGATTGAAGACCATGAAATCAATGTTTTGGACTGACCTCCACAATCTCCGGACCCTAATCCTATTGAACACCTCTGGCATCATATCAAAAAGGAACTTGCCAAGTATCTTGCTCAAGCTAAAGGGGTTTAGGAGATTTGGGAGAGAGTGGCAGAAGTATGGAGGAATATAGACCCAGAGGTGTGTCAGAACTTGATTGAAAGTATGCCTAGGAGGGTCCAAGCAATTGTAAAAGCCAATGGGGGTCATACAAAGTACTAGAGTTGGCAAATTCTATAGAGCTGAAAGGTGGTTACAAAATTGAGTCAATGACATGCTGAATTGAATTGATCATATCTCCATGGATACTGATCTAAATTACATAATCTTATTACTGACAGATTTCCAAGCATAAGTACATTCACTCTCCTACCTACTGTTTGGTCCTATTTGTCCATGTTCCTAAGCTATTCAATAGTTACTCCAAAATCTCAAAATATTGACTCAATTTTGGAAGTCACTGTATCCTGAAGGCTTGGGACATTCTGGGTTAGAAAAATAACATAGAAATACACCTTCCTTGTTCCTTGCCACAGTAATTTCTTGTCCAGAATGGGTAATAAAGGTAGATACTGGAACACATCTCCTAGTATAAGTGTTGCAAACACTCTTTAAATCAAATTGTATAGTAAGTGTTATGTGAATGCATACCTCAAGGGATGGGCCTTGGCTATGACAAGTAGAATGCTCACAAAGAGGTACAACTCAGCTTGGTCATAGGACTATATGTCTTGGAAGACAGACTAAGTGACAAAGAGGCCCACATAAAGGGCAATGGGGACTAAGAGGCCCAAGAAGGGCAATGAGGGACTAAGAGGCCTGAGGAGGTGGATGAGGGACTCTGAGGTGATTCAAGAGTACACTGAATTGCATAGATTGAGAATGAGGATAATGTACAAGGCAGTGGGTATTTATATGAAGGGATGCATAAGCATAGAACTCCATAGAATATGATGGAAATTGGGAACACTAAGCAGTTATGACAGAAACTGCTGTGGAGGATGTTACATTTGGTGCAGGTAGCGTCGAACATAGACTCAAGGTCTAGTCGATGGGTTCAGTGGGTGCAAGGTAAACCGCAAGGACAACGGTTGCTTAGCGGGTCAAGGTAAAAGCCACACTAGGACCTGGTCGCTAGGCAGGTTCGAAGGTTGAGGGGCCGGCCAAGGAGCAAGGCTCGCTTGGTGGATTGAGGGAGTCCGAGGTAATGAGGCTAGATTGAGTAAGACTAGCTTAGGGAATACAAGCCTAAGTACTCGGGTTTATATAGGTGCAAGAGGTGCACACAGACCAAGCTGTGTTGATAACGAATCAGAGATAAGGAGTCATAGGTGATGAGTCAATGAGAAAAAGATAATGAAGTGGGTGTAATCATGATGAGTCAATGGGAAATAAGAAGGCCGTGGAATGGAAGAGAAGTCTTGTGTATAAGACATGATGACTCAAGAGAAACTGCATCCATGTGATGTGTGGTGTGATCGGGTGAAGGTGCAAAGGAAAAAAGGTGAAGTGTGTGAAGAGGAAAAGAAAAGGAATCGTAACAGAGGAGGTTGTCCATGGAAAAGACTAAAGAAGAGACTAAAGAAGAAGGATGCTCACATGGGAACTGCTCATGATGATGATAAAATGATTGTAATTGTAAAGGAACATCCCAGGGATTGGGGAACAGTGAGGATGAAGAAGAGAAAGGAAAAGGATGCCACAAAAGACAGAGGAAATTGTAACATTCCCCCCTTTATAAACTTGAGCCCCTGGCTCAAAAATCTCAATGTCCATCAGAAGGCAGAGGTGGTCTAGTGTGGAGTGCAGTGGCTTGTTCCACAGTGTAATGTTCAACTGGACAATCATCGATGAGGTGACCAATTTCATTGCAGCAAGCACATGTTCTAGCAGGACAGAATCTGGGTCCATGGCCCCATTGCTGGCAGTATGAGCATTGGGTCGTAAGGCAACAGCAAGCAGGATGACCAGGGGTGAAGGTATGGCAGGAAGGGCATTGGTACTCCAGGCAGTTGTCATGATAGTGACCTAGCAGGTTACAGTAGTGGCAATGAGTGGAGGGGGTTGCTGGGGAGTGCACCAGAGGGGACTCAATGGTTTGAGTGGCTGAAGAGAGGACCCATTGCCTGTTGGGGAGAGAGAAGACTCAGATGGTGGTACAGTTGTATGCAAGGATGGTTTGGTCTAGATGATAGTCATCAGATGAGTAAGGTAGGGATGGAGCCAAGGGTGGAGCCAAGGAGAGATGAGCGAGAAAGGGTGGAGGAGAAGATGGTGGCAGCACCACAAGTGGCAATGGGGAATGAGGAAGGGCAGCAAGAGAAGCATGGTATCAATCACAAGCATCCATGAGCATAGATAAAAACACATGGCAAAAAGTAGGGTGAATCAGTTCTGGGTTAAGTTGTTTGATAAACAAGCAAAGGGGAACATCAAAATCCACCAGTAAATCAGAGGGTGTGGATTGAAAATGAAATGTTTGAACATAGGTAATGTTAAAGAAGAGGTGCACTAATTCCTGGGAAATTTTGTCCTCTTGGTATAGTGGATCAGTTTTGATCTCCTAGTTGGTTCATTCAGTTTGTCTGTTGGTTTGTGGGTGATAAGTGGTGGAGAGGCATACATCATAATGGAGGAGACAGGCAAGTTCTTGTGCAAAGATGGAGGTGAACTGTGGACCACAGTCAGAAATAATGGAATCATGGAAACCAAACCATTTGAACATGTTGTTGAAGAAGAGCTGAGTGACTGCTGCAGCATCTATGGTTTTTGTATAGGGAAGGAGAATTACCCCCTTCATGAAGCCATGGTTGACCATGACCAACAGAGAGTCAAATCCAGAGGACAGAGGAAGGTTGGTGACAAGGTCCATGGAAAGTTGGCAGAAGGGGAGAGATGTGGTAGATGGAATGGGGGAGAGCAGGGGTGTGGTGGGGTGGGTATTCACTTTAGATTGTTGATAGAGGGCACAGCCAGAGTGTTACATTTGGCACGGGTAGTGTCAAACGTAGACTCAAAGTCTAGTCAGTGGAAACTGCAAGGACAGTGGTTGCTTAGTGGGTCGAGGTGAGGGCCGCACTAGGACGAGAGTCGCTTAGGCAGGTTCTGGGTTCTAGGGCCAGCCAAGGAGCAAGGCTCGCTTGGTGGATCAAAGGGTCTGAGGTAAGGAGGCTAGATTGAGTAAGACTAGCTTAGGGAATACAGGCCTAAGTACTCAGGTTTATATAGGTTTGAGAAGTGTGCACAGACCAAGCTGTGTTGATAGCATATCAGAGATAAGGAGTCATAGAAGGTGAATCAATGCAAAAAGGATGATGAAGTAAGAGTAATCAAGATGAGTCAATGAGAAAAAGATGATAAAGCATAGGTAATCAGGCTGAGTCAATGAGAAAAAGGAAGCCCATAGAATGGAAGAGAAGTCTCGTGTGTAAGACACGATGACTCAACAGAAATGGCATCCATGTGATGCACAATGTGACCGGGTGAAGGTGCAGAGGAAAAGTGAAGCGTGTGAAGAGGAAGAAAAAGGAATCGTAACACAGAGATGAAGTTTTTGATGAAGGTGGAGAGACCAGGCCACCAGAAATCCCATTCAAGAAGGGCTTTGGTGTGAAAGAAACCCATGTGGCCCATGGAAGGAGATGTGTGAAGGGTGTGCAAGAGGGGGGAGTAGGAGGATGGAGGGACATACATCTGATGACGAAAGTAGAGGTGGCCATTGTTGAAGGACCAGTCTGAAAGGAAAGACCTGGGGAAAAGAGGAGAGCTGTCCTGCAGGCCTTGGAGTGTGTGAATAATGAGGGAATCAGAGAAGGTGGAGGAATGAATGTCTTGGGCAAGGATGAGGTCAAGAGCATTAATGATCTGTGGGTCAGAGAGGATGGATACAGAGGTGTTGTCTGTGGATGTGTCAACAGAGATGTTACAAGAGAGAGCATTGGCAGGTGCCATGCAAGAGCCTGGTGTAACTTGCCAGATGAGATCAAAGTCTTGAAGGAATAAGGACCAGCAATTCTGGTGACAAGAGAGTTTTCAAGGGTCTTTGAGGTAGGACAAGTTTTTGTGATCAGTGAGGACAGTGACAGGGTGAGAGGTGCCAGTGAGATATTGTTGCCACTCCTGAAGGGTGAGGATAACAGCAAGGAGTTCCTGATCATAGATATCATAGTTATGCTCTGCTGAACTGAAAGTTTTGGAGAAATAGGCGCAGGGATGAACATCCTCATTAGAATTGGCTTGGAGGAGAACTGCACCAGCAGCTAGGAGGGAAGCATCAGTCATGATGGAAAATGGTTGGGAGACATTAGGAAAGCTAGGACAGGGGAGGAGGAGAAATGGGCTATGAGTGTATCAAATACCTGTTGTTGGAGAGGAGTCCATTGCCAAGGTTCATCCTTATGAGTAAGGAGTGTGAGGAGGGCAACAAGATCAGAAAAGCCCAGAATGAACTTTCAATAGAAATTGGCAAATCCAAGAAAAAAGTGAATGCCTTTGATAGAAGTGGGTGGTTCCCAGGTGGCGATGGCTTTGAGCTTAGTGGGATCCATGTGGATATGTCCTTGTCTGATGATTAACCCAAGGTATTCTATTTGAGGAATGTCGAAGGAACACTTGGAGATTTTGAGGGATAGGTTGTGCTCCTGTAGGTGTAGGAGAACTCTGCATGTCTGGTCATGGTGTAGGTCAAGGTCATCCTTGGTATGGATACTGATGTTGTCCATGTAGATCTTTAGCCAGTGTTCCAAGATCATGTCAGCAAAGATATAGTTCATGAAGGCCTGAAAAGTGGGGGGTGTATTGCTAAAGCCAAAGAACATGACAGTTGGTTCAAATAGTCTGAGGGGTCTGATGAAGGTAGCCTTCCATTGATCTTCTTCCCTGAGGCTAATGTTGTTATATCCCCAGTGTATGTTGAATTTGGTAAAGAGGGTGGAGTCTTTCATGTCATCAATGAGTTCAGATATGAGAGGGAGAGGGTATGCATTCCAGATAGTGTGGGAGTTGAGGTATTGATAATCCTGATAGGGGTGAAGAGTGCCATCCTTTTTGGGGACAAAGAAGAAGGGGGAAGCTTGTGGGGATTTAGATGGAATGATGCAACCAGTTTTCACATTTTTGTTATGATTCTCTTGTCTTCATCTTCACACACCTTACTTTTCCTTCACATTGTCATCTGATCACATCATGCACCACATAGACACTGTTTCCATTGGGTCATCATGTTTTATATATGAGACTTCTCTTCCATTCCACTATCTTCTATTTTCCCATTGACTCATTACCACTTACTCATGCTCTGTTATCTTTTCCCATTGACTCATTACCAATTACTCATGCTTGATCATCTTTTTCCCATTGACTTATTATTCTTGACTCAGGATTACCAATACGATACCTGCACAGCTTGGTCTGTGCACACTTTCCTCAGCTATATAAACCCAACTACTTAGGCCTGTATTCCCTAAGCTAGTCTTCTCAATCTAGCCTCATTACCTCAGACCCCTTGATCCACCAAGCAAGTCCACTCCTTGGCTGGCCCTTAGAACCCATTGAACCTGCCTAGTGACTGCTGTCCTAGTGCAGCCTTACCTTGACCCACTAAGTGACCCTCGTCCTTGTGGTTTTACCATTGAACCACTGAACCACTAAAAGGCTTGAGTCTACATTCAATGCTACCTGTGCCAAATGTAACAAAAGACTAGCTTCCCTCTAGGCCTACCATCAAGTAGTGCCTTCTCCATGAAACCAAGATTTCCCACACCCCCAACATCCCTGACTGGTGGCATACCACCAATGACCCTGCCTCTGACCCTGAATCCATGGACACACCATTGAACTCCAATGCACCCTCTGACCTCTTCCTTCCCACACAGGAGGAATGAGACGAAACCCTCAAACTCACACACAGACTAGCCAATGAACCATGCCCCCCTATCACCCTTGTACCTCTACTGCCAGTAGACACAATCCCCATCACTGCCCTGACCCCCATTACACCCATACCCCCAGTACCACCACCATCATTTCCCCTTTCATTATTCCCTACCATGTCCTCATCAAAAGCCACTGAACTTCACCTTAGTCCTCCTAAGGACTTCAATGGCTCCACCACCACCACTGAGCATTGGCTCAACACCATCCACACCTATGTGCTTATCAACTGAGCAATCTATGACACCAATAAGAAGCAAATCGGTTTTGCTCTCTCATTCATGAAAGAAGGGACAGCTGAGAGCTGGGCCCAAGTCTGCATCAAGAAGGCCCTCAACAATAATTCCTTCAGTACTATGAAGGATTTCATCACAGATTTCAATGCCACATTCAAAAACAACAATGCAGAAGCTGAGGCCACTACTTGGCTTACCACACCTGTGTCTGCTCCAACAACTATCTCCCCAAGTACATTGTGGAGTTTAAAATGAAAGTTGTTGAAGCCAACCTCAACTCCACCACCAATGCTGCCACTGTCATCCACTATCTCCATGCAGGCATACTGGTTTGGCTTTCCGACTGGATCTACAGCCTTGATAAGATCCCTACCACCCCTGACAACTGGTACACATGAATTGACCAGTTCCTCTCTCAGAAATGTTTTGCTACTGTGGTGGCTAAACAACACTCCACACATACCCTGGCTGCCTTCCAGCCCACCCCCACCCCAAAGACCATTCAAGACCCCAATGCTATGGAGGTGGACCACCTCACCAAACTCACTCCTGAAGAATGGGAGCAATTCTAAAAGGAAGGGCATTGCTTCCAATGCCATCAGAAAGGACATATGGCTTGGGAATGCCCCAAGACTGATAACACCTCTACCTCCCATCCTACCAACCCCTTCCATGCCAAGAAAGTGGCAGTGGTGGAGAGCTCCACTTCAGTAGAGGAAGTCAAAGAAGAACATGATGCCACTATCAGGAAGCTGGGGTGCAAAGCATTTTCTCAGGATTTTTAGAACAGAGAACCACCTCAACATTGGCCCCCTCCACTATGATACATAGTGTACCCAAGACTAAATGAAACTCCTTATATCTCACCTTGAAATTCATCATTTCCCCCCTCACTATGAAAACTGTCAAAACCACTACCATCCTTGACTCTGGAGCCCAAATCAACTGCATTGACCGGGACTTCATAAAGCACAATGACATACCCCCTTGAACATCCTTTTTCCATCTGCAACACCAATGTGTCCACCAATACCACCTGTAAATATCAGGCAGAACTCTACACCCAGATAGGAGGCATCACCCAACAAATCACCTTCTATGTCTTCAATGGTAGACGAGAAAATGCCATCCTTGGATATCCATGGTTAAAAGCCATGAACCCTGCCATTGACTGGAAGGCTGGATGAGTCCTAATCCCATTAGATCAGGACAAACCTACTCTTCTAATGAAGGCACATCACACCACCCACTCCATTTTCATCAAAAGAACCACCCACACCCCGTCCTCTCTTCCTCCACCCATCAACCCTCAAAAGGAAACCACTCTCAATGCAACCAAACTCTCAGGATTCTGAAAGTACAATAAGACAGAAGACTCTGATGACTATATTGTCTGAGGACTCAGTCTTTACCATTTAAACTGGGTCCAAAGATACAGGTCTTGGATTGCTAACCCCTCGCTTATTGAATATATTCGAAAGCTCACCCTCTCTACCAAACTGGCCATGCAAGCTGAAGCAGCCAAACCTAAGAAAACCCTTCCCCCCACCTACACCAACTTTGCTAAAGTTTTTAGCAAAGAAGCCACCAATCATGTATCCCCCTCTTGTCCCTACAATCACACCATTAACCTTAAAGACTCCTTTATCCCCAAGATTGGAAAACTCTACCCACATTTCACAGCAGAATGACAAGCCACTGACAACTTCATTGACAAAAACTTGAAGTCTAGAAAAATTCATCCCTTGAAATCCCCCCAAGTGTCCCCCTTCTTCTTTGTCAAAAAGAAAGATGGAAGACTCTGACCTTGTCAAGATTACAGGTATCTCAATGAACATACCATTCAAGATGCCTATCCCCTCTCTCTTATCTCTGACCTCATCAACAAACTGAAAAACACTACTGTCTTTACCAAGTTTGATGTCTGCTGGGGCTACAATAATGTCTGCATTAAAGAAGGTGACCAATGGAAGGCAGCCTTCATCACCCATTGTGGACTTTTCGAACCAACCATCATGTTCTTTGGCATAACCAATTCCCTTCCCACATTCCAGCAATTTATGAGTGATTTGTTCCATGACATGATTGCTGAAGGATGGCTCATCATCTACATGGATGACCTCCTTATTTTCTCTGACAATAATGCTGACCATACTGCTTGTACCAAACATGTTCTTCAGCACATGGACAAGTTAGACCTCTATCTCAAACTGGAGAAATGTTCTTTTGACATCCAAGAAATTGAATATCTTGGAATGATCATAAAACCTGGATCTCTCACAATGGGTCCCACCAAGATTGCTGTTACATGTATGCATAGAATCTAACTGTCAAGTGCACACTCAACTAGTGGTGTGAGACTATCAGAGGGTCCTGGTTCTCACTATCCTTGAAAGGACTTGTGGACAGCAAGAAACTACACATAGATTGTGCAGAACTAACTGAGGAAAGTACAAGTACATGGCACATATAAATACCCAGACAGAGCTGTACACTTATTAAAGGTAGATGTGAGATGTCTGGTATGGAATATGGGGAGATGTGTAACCACAAATGAATCCAGCACAGAGGAGTAAGCATCCTGAGACAGGAGAAGTGTAACTGTAACCAAAAGGAGAAGGTGTAAGTCATGTTGTGTTGAGTGGAGAACATGGGAAAGTTAAGTATCTTGACTATGATCAACCATGTCATGGAAACCGAAAGGTGACTCATCTGGCTATGGAGGAAAGAAGAAGGCCAGGTATGAGTGATCATCCAACCAGGGGTTGTCTGATCTGGAAATTCGATAATACTAAGAAGAGAAATTAAGTGCATAGTCAAAGGGGAGAAATAGGGATGGATCCACCTGCCACTCTAAGTTTGTAACAATACCCCCCATGTTGATTGGAGGTACCAACTCAGATAGGCTCGTCCCAACTGGAGTAGAACTCCTCATTGGTTCCATCAGTGGTAGGAAGATCTGGTGTTGTTGGTGTTGAGCAGAATGGGTTGGAATGTCTGGTGAGGCTGCATTGGGGGCAAAGGCACTGTGGACAAGCATATTGGGGATGCCCAGGAGTGGGAAGGTGGCAGTAAGGGCAGCAGTAGTGTCAACAATTGGATCAAAGTGAGTCATGGCCCTGCAGGTGAAGTAAAGTGACTGCCCCCTTCAAGATGCCTGAGACTTAGAGGGGGAGGATTGATCAGAGGAGCTCTCCCACTGATTCTCATTATGTGATCCACCAGTGGTTGGGCTGGAGTGTTTGGTACCTCATTTATTGTGAGCAGGACCAGAGCAAACTAGCTTTGGAGAGACACAAGTTCTTCAGGTGTAAACTCAGACACAGGTGGGTCACAGAGGTGGGATTGGGAGTGGGGGATAGATTGAGTTGGGGGTATGAGGGTCTGGTCAGGGAGTGTCTGGACAAACTGGGACAAAGTTATGTGGCAGGGTAGATACCCTCAGGCTGGCTGGTGATGTCGTATGTCCTGGGGAAAGTTCTCCATCCCCAATGGTTCTACCCACATGAACCCAGCAGTTGGAGGAGTGGGAGGTTGGTCCTGGATGGGCTGGTCCCAATTCTGGGAGCGGTGTTGGTAGATGACAGTGGCAGGGGTGAGAGTGTAGTAGGTATTGATGTGACAGGAAATAAGGTGATGGTGAGTGTCCCATAAACAGAGAATAATAATGAAGAAAGGAAGAAGGACAAAAATGAAAGAGAAGAGAAGAAAAATGGTGACAACAGGGGAAAGGGAAAACATAGTGGTATTTATCATTGTAGAGGAGGCATACTACATTCTCTTTCTTCTTTGGCTGGTTGGAGGGAAGTCTCTGGGTCGCGAAGCCTTATATGCCTGAAGGAGTTCATGGGAATCTGCCAGATTGTGTTCTGGTTCCCAAGTATTTTCTGCAGATGAGTAACACTTCCATTGGATCAGGTACTGCCTTTGTGCTACAGTACCTTGATGAGCAAGAATTTGATCTACCTTGTATTGGTCTTCTCCATCGATATGCTCAGGCAGTGGGTTGATGTAATTGGGTCTGTGTTCCATGGTTTCCTTATAGGGATGTAATAGACTGGCATGGAATACAGGATGTATTCACCAGGTCAGGAGAAGTTTTAGTTTGAAAGTGATTGGAGAAATGACTTGGGTGATCTTGAATGGGCCCTCCCTTCATGGGGCGAGTTTTCTAGAGGTATAATGTAGTTTGAGGTTTTGATTGTCCAACCACACCTTATCTCCTACTTTCCATGGTTTGTAAGACAACCAGACTCTTTCTGTCATAGCCTGTTGTACCACCTCATGGGCCTGCTGCACCTCCTCATGGGCTTTATTGAGGATTGTCAGCCATTGCTCAAGGGCAGGTAGGAAAGTTTGTCTGATGGCCAGATATGCCCTTAGTTTGTAACCCATCATTAGTGAGAAAGGAGTTTGTTTAGTCAGAGTGGACTGTGGAATTGTGTGCAAATTCCACCATGGGAAGGAGATCAGACCATGTGTGGGGTTGTCCTTGGCAAAAGATCTGGAGATATGTTTCCAGTTCCTGGTTGACCTGTTCAGTTTCTCCATCAGTTTGGGGATGATAGGTGGTGGAGAGGGCAAGATTGTATTGGAGGTGGGAGAGTTCTCTAGCAAATGTGGATGCAAACTGGGGGCCTCAATTGGAGATGCATTTATCATGTAGGCCAAAGCATGGAAAGACATGTTTGAAAAACAGGGATGCTACTCCAGCCACATCGATGGAAGAATGACATGGGAGGAAAATGATCCCCTTTGTAAGGCCATGGTTGACCACGACCAGAATGGAATCAAAGCCCACTGACAGGGGGAGGGCAGTGATGAGGTCAACAGACAGTTGCTGAAAGGGGTGAGTCACACTGGATGAGATAGGGGTCAGGGGCAGAACAGTTGGATGTGTGAGCACTTTGTTGGCCTGGCATACAGCACAACCAGCAATAAAACAGCAGAGAAAGGAAGAAAGACCTGGCCATCAATAATCATGCTGGACAAGGTGGAGCAGCCAAAAAAAACCACCATGCCCCCTGGCCAGGGATTCATGAAGGGCATGGATGAGAGAGAGGCAAGCTGGTTTAGGAATGTAGAGGTGATCACAAAAGTAAAGCAACCTGTCTTTGAACTGCTAGTTGAGGTGAGAAGTCTGAGACAGCAAGGAGCAGCCCTGATCCAGTGCAGCCAGCATGTCAATAACCAACAGGTCAGAAGGCATGGAGGATGTGATCTTGTCAACAAGAGCAACATCCAGGGCACATACAAAATGGTCAATGGACAGCAATGTGACATCCTGATTATCATCCTAGACATCCACATTGGAAAGGCAAGAGAGAGCATCAGCAGGGCTCATAGTGGGACCAGGTGTATGATGGAACAGGAGATCAAAATCCTACAGGAATAGCATCTAGCGCACCTGCCATCAAGACAGCTTATGTGGCTGCTTAAAGTAGGCCAGGTTCTTATGGTCAGTGACAACAGTTATCAGATGGGAAGTGCCAGTGAGGTAGTAACACCATTCCTTGAGGGCATGAATGACTGCGAGCAGCTCCCGATCATAGATGTTGTAATTCTGTTCCTCAGGATTGAAGGTCTTGGAGAAATAGGAACAGCGATGGAGGTCTCTGTTGACATCTTTCTGCATGAGAATCACACTGGATGCCACGAGGGAGGCGTTGGTCATTACCCAAAAAGGGTCAGCTGGATTAGGAAGACAGAGGACTGGCTGCTTGAGAAAGGCATCCTGCAGGGTGGTGAATGCTTCTTGGCAAGCTGGAGACCAATTCCACTGAGCAGACTTCTTTGTCAGATCATGCAACAGTCGACAGAGAGTGGAAAAGTTAGGGATAAATTTTTAGTAGAAGTTGCAGAAACTGATAAAAGATTGTACTGCCTTTACCAATTTGGGGGGTACCCAGTCTTGAATTGCAGATAACTTGGTTGGATCCAATGCAATCTGTTTTGGGTGGACAATCATGCCAAGATACTCTACTTTGGTGATGTTAAAGAAGCATTTCAACAATTTCAGGAAAAGATTATGTTCACACATGTGCTAGAGGACCCACCGGGTTCAATTATGATGATTCGTTTGATTGTCAGAGTGGATGATGAGGTCATCCATATAGATAATAAGCCAACCTTCCATAACCATGTCACAGAAGAGATCATCTATCAAGGCCTGGAAGGTAGGGGGGGAATTGCACATGCTGAAGAACATTACTAAAGGCTCAAAAAGCCTGAATAGGGTGATGAACGTGGCTTTCCATGTATCCAATGGCTTGATGCAAACATTGTTGTATCCCCACCAAATGTCTATTTTGGTGAAGATTGTAGACCTCCAAAGTTTGTCCATCAATTCCAAGATTAGAGGAAGTGGGTAGGCATTCTTGGTAGTGTGTTCATTAAGGTATCTATAGTCCTGACAGGGTCATAACCCTCCATCCTTTTTCTGCACAAAGAAGAAGGGAGAGGCTTGCAGTGACTTGGAGGGTTTGATCTTTCCTGACTTCAGATGTTCATCCACAAAGGCCTTATATGCTTCCATTTCTTTTGGGTTCAAGGGGTAGATTTTCACAACTTTGAGTATGAAGGAGGGGCAAGATCAATGGCATGGTCATATGATCTATGAGGAGGAAGTTTGTCAGGTGTCAGTTCCCTGAATATGTCCTGATAGTCCTGATATTCTGGTGGTAGAGGTCATTCTTTCTCCTGATGTTGTTGAGCAAGCTCGGTGGAGATAGTGAGCTTTCCAATTTGGCAAAGGAGAGCCTTTTGGAATAGTCCCTCATTATGAACTTCTGGGTTGAGGTCTAGGTATCTCAGAAGATATCATTGAGGGATGTGATCTTGCTTTAATGTCGTTACTGCTGGATCAGGAAGGGTGATCATCCCCATTGTCCAATCTATTTTGGGGTTTTTCTTGCGTAACCAGTTGATCCCTAAAATGACACCTTCATTTCCGCAATTGATGACTAAGAAATGCTGATCCTCCACAAGTTCTCCAATGGTCAGGGTCAGAGTAATGTAATGGTGGATCATTCCATTCCTGTTGTTGGTGCCATCTATGTTGTGTGCTTGAATTGGAGTGTTTAGGCGAGTTAATGTCCATTGGTTGGCTTGTGCTAGGTGTTTATTTATGAAACACCCTGTAGCTCTGCTATCAACTAGGGCTGTTGTTGCAATGCTTTGGGTGACTCCTGGTTTGTTCAGATGAATGGGGAGTTTGATTGCTCTAGAGTTGGTACCTGATACAAATACAGGAGCGATAGTATGAGGAGGAGAAGACATTGCTACTTCCCTCCTCCTTAAAAACCCAAGTTATCGCTAGTAGTAGTGGTGTGGATTTGTTCCATAGGTTCTGGCACACAAAGTTTAAGTATCTGTAGTAATTCCTCTTGGGGAAGATCAGTGTTCTGGATGAATTTTCCCAGGGCATCTGTTTGGGTTACCTCTACTACATTAACCTGTTGTTTTTGAGGAAAGCGATGAGTTTTGGAATCTCCTTTGTGGTTGGTGGATTGGCATCCAACTCTATGACAAACAAAGCATTTGTTGTTTTTCATGTGCTCTACTCATTCTATGGGAGAGGCAGATGGCATCTATATCCATGACATTGGGATCTCTGGCTAAGTGAGAGGATCCTCCATAGGAGAGTGGAAGGAATCTTTTAGGATCACAAATCCTTTGTAATCATAGTAAGTTCTCATTGAATTGCTGTGCTACACTCAGCCATTTGTCACAAGTATCTGGTTGGGGGTGTAGTATAGCCATCATGTCTGCTAGTTTTGAATCAACCCCTCTTTGTAGGATGTCAATTAGAATTTCATCATGGGCTTGGGTTAGGCCACACTTCCCTACTTTTAATTGGAAGGTGGCAGCATAGGCATCAAAGTTCCCTTGTTTCAAATGAGGGGGCAGTCTACTCTCGGTTGGTTCTGGGAAGTCTTGCTGCTTCATTTCATACAGATTGTTGCAGGCTCTCTCTTTTTCTCCAACTGGGACAAAGGTGTTGTTGAAGTCATCACAGAATAGGGCCCAGGTAGAAATCAGGGCTTTGGGATACCATCCTTCTATGAATACCCCCTCCATCCTTTATTCATCTTGTTTAAGGTGGTGAGGATGCAGGATATGTCATTGTCATAGATATGGTCATTCATAGTGAAGTAAGCTTCTATGGAAGCAAGCCATTGTGATGCATCCAAAGCTTCTCCAGAAAAGTCAGCTGGGAGACCAGCCTGTCATTCGGCCTTATGGGGTTCATGCTCTTTAGTGGGGTCTGGCTGGGCAGCAGAAGGAGACATGAGAACATCTGGGCCAGGGACAATATTGATTTCTGGAGGGGGTTGGACAGGTTGTATAGGAGTTGTTGGACTAGTGAACACATCTGTGTACTCCTGGTCTTCTTGAGTTAAAAGTGGTGGAGCGAGTTGTCTGGGGGATGCCTAGATACTTTCAGGAGTGACTGAAGGTCTTCTCCTTCATTGTCCAAATAGAGGATTGGCAGGTGGTCAACTAGAGACTCGTCAGGAAGTAGGTGGAGGGGTTTGCTGACATCTTACTTCTGGAGATGGGTGTTCCTTGCTATGGGGGATCTGTTCTTTGTCACTTGAGTCAGGGACACAGTAGGCCATATTTGATGGGTTCTTGCCTTTCTGGGATGAGTTAGTTCTTTTGTTATGCATATATGTAGAATCTAACTGTCGAGTGCACATTCAACTAGTGGTGTGAGACTATCAGAGGGTCCTAGTTCTCACTATCCTTGAAAGGACTCATGGACAGCAAGAAACTATGCATAGATTGCACAGAACTAACTGAGGAAAGTACAAGTACATAGTGCATATAAGTATCTAGACAGAGCTGTACATTTATTAAGGGTAGATGTGAGATGTCTGGTATGGAATATGGGGAGATGTGTAACTGCAAATGAATCCAGCACAGAGGAGTAAGCATCCTGAGACAGGAGAAGTGTAACTGTAACCAAAAGGAGAAGGTGTAAGTCATATCATGTCGAGTGGAGAACATGGGAAAGTTAAGTATCTTGACAGCGATCAACCATGTCATGGAAACTGAAAGGTGACTCATCTGGCTATGGAGGAAAGAAGAAGGCCAGGTATGAGTGATCATTCAACCAGGAGTTGTCTGATCTGGAAATTTGATAATACTAAGAAGAGAAATTAAGTGCATAGTCAAAGGGGAGAAATAGGGATGGATCCACCTGCCACTCTAAGTTTGTAACAATTGCTGGCATAGCTGACTGGCCAGTTCCCAAAAAGGTCAAGGACATTCGTTCCTTCCTCAGCTTTGCCAATTTCTACTGCCTCTTCATCCCCCACTACTTCAATGTCGCCTAACCTCTCCTTGATCTTACCAAGAAAAATCACCCCTGGTCTTGGACTCCTGCCTGCCAAGAGGCTTTCAACCACCTCAAGGCAACCTTCACCTCCCAACCCACACTAAAACTCCCCAACCTCACTGCCTCCTTTGCCATTGCCACTAACACCTCCAAACATGCATCTGGAGGAGTACTTCAACAAAATGTTAACAGTACATGGCAACCTTGTGCCTTCCTCTCCCAGACATTTGGCCTTGCTGAATGAAATTATGATATCTATGATCACAAACTCCTTGCAGTCATGTGAGCCCTAGATGCCTGGTATCATTGCCTCCTCAGTGCCCACACTCCTGTTCAGATCTTCACAGACCACAAAAACTTAACATATTTCTGCCAGCCCCACAAACTAAACCATTGCCAAGCCTGCTGGCTCCTTGAACTTTTGGACTTTGATGTCCAATTCTCCCACATACCCAGAAAGAACCTTTCTGCCCCAGATGCTCTCTCACTACCCTGACCACATCCCTGCTCAGGACACTGACAATGACAATGTCACCCTCCTTCCTCCCACCCTCTTCATCAATCTCATCAATGCCAAGCTAACACAAAAAGTTGCCACACCTTCTGCCTCCAACCCTCTCATCCTCAACACCCTCTACACACTCCCTGATGAACTTCTTGCCAAATTTTGTTCTTACCTCTCCAACTGGAAGTACAATGCTGGTATTCTCACTTACTAGGACTGTGTCTACATCCATGCTGACCCTGACCTCTGCTGATCTGTGGTTGCTTGTCACCACAACCACCCCACTGCTGGCCACCCAGGCATTCTTAAAACCTGCCAACTCATCGCCTCTGAATTTTGGTGGCCCAGCCTTGCCTCCTTCATCCACCAATATGTTGCCGGCTGCACTGTCTGCCAACAACATAAAGCTAACATGCACCCCACACACCCCCCACTCTCTCCCATTCATTCCACTGCTACCCGCCCTTTCCAACAGATCTGTTGTGACCTGATCACCAACCTCCCCATCTCCTCTGGCTTCAATTCTCTCTTGGTCATGGTTGACCATGGGCTTACAAAGGGGGTAATTCTCTGCCCCACCAAGAAAATCATTGATGCATCTGGGATAGCTGCCCTCTTTTTCCACAAGGTCTTCTGATGATTTGGTTTATATGACAAAATCATTTTGGATAGAGGACCACAATTTGCATCTGCCTTTGCCAAAGAGCTTGGAAATCTCCTGGGCTATGAACTCGCCCTCTCCACTACCTACCATCCTCAAACAGATGGAGAAATGGAGTGAGTAAACCAAGAAATCAAAACCTATCTCCATATCTTCTGCAGAGCTAACCTTGCAGCCTAGGCTGAACACATCACCCTTGCTGTGTTCACCCACAATCACTGCCCTCATTCTGTCACTAATCAATCTCCATTCTATCTTATGATGGGATATAAACCCCATCTGTTTCCCATGATCATTTCAGATTCCTCTATCTCTACAGTAGAATCCTACCTCAAGCTTCTTTCCACAGCACAAGAAGAAGCTCTCACTTTCCATAAGCTTGCACATCAAACTATGAAAGCCAGAAATTGGAAAACCTTCAAGCCATTCAAAGTAGGTGACAAGGTCTGGCTAGAAGGACACAACCTCAAACACTCCCTCCTGAATCCCAAATTTGCTGCTAAACAAGAAAGACCATTCACAATCATGGGTGTCCTATCTCCCATCACATATACAGTGAGCAACAAAACTGTTCCAATGTTACATACATTTGGAATGATTGGTGAATACTGGCAGAACTATTGATGCTAGACCCTCGAACTGTAGACAACATAGAAAGCCCTCATCAAGGGCATTCCAAGCATATGTACATGTATTATGTAATTCTTTCTATATGTGGAGATACACACCAATTATTATGAGGCACTCATTGGAACAGTTTTGTTACTGATTCAAATATTATGAGAACATTATGCTATATAGGGCTATTACATAATATATGAATCATGTGATGTACAAGAGGTGTCAAAGTGTGCAAACAAGCCAAAATACCACCTCTCTTTCCACTACTATC
>JBBPLS010000383.1:0-20473 GCA_038089895.1 Boletellus ananas | reverse complement strand
TACTCGTCCAGCCCTGCCCCAGGATCAGAAACTCTTGGTCGAGCAGTGGGCGAATCCATGGATGAAAATACGGATTGTTTCATTTTTGTCAAGTGATTCGCAGTCACAATCGCCATGTCACCAAACATGGTCGTCTGCACTTAATATACATTTATCCCCGTGGGCCTGACATGTGAACAACACCATGGATGCGAGAAACGATGCCGGGAAGTCGCAGTCAACTGGCGAGGAGCTTATCATTGTGCTGTGGCAAAGGAAAAGTTAGGTGAGGATGCACCGGATTCAGAAACCATTCGACCTACCTCTTCCATCTCTGTGGATCAGTGCGGAACATGTGGCAGCTTAATTTCGTTGTAAACAGTCAGGTGTATGGGCAGACAACTGTGATAACCGTTTGCAGCACCAGTCCGAGCAAGAATAGTGACATCACTCGATCCAGCCAGGACGTGCTCCTTGAACGGTTGGCCGACGCGCGGGTGACTTCACCACAGATGATTGGAACAGCAGGATTGAGGATGCTGGGTATGGAATACGCAACATCTTCCACAAGGCTCGCTCACCGCATCGATGCGAGATATGGCTTCTCGTGCACCTGTCTGAGCATACGTTGAACAAGTCTTCCACATCAGGACGAAAAATAGGAAGAGCTGTTGTTTCCTTGGCCGATGTTACCATGTCTGGGACTGTATTATCATCGGGAGATACCCTCAGGTAAGTGGATGCACTTTCAAGAACGACACAAACGATCCGTTCTTGTTCTTCGGCGGGTGTATGATTGTAGACGCGCTAGGGAACCTTGCACGTTCTTGAATAGCTCATCAGGTGTACCATTCATAAGAGTCAAGATCAATAAGAGAGGTACCAGACTGGCCACGTACGTTGAAACATGCGCTGAGGAGACGTTTCCAACGTTCAGGCTTGGGTGATAACTTCTCGAACAAGTCTACAAGGATTTGAGAGGGAGCGCTCCCTCTGTTCTGAGGCAGCACTCGGTATGCCGTTCCTCGGTCAACGGTCCAGATGGATGGGTAGGGGACGACGATGCTGGATGTTGGAACTTCGTGTTGTTTACTTTTGTTTGGTGTTATATGACTGCCTCTGTCGTTATGGCTGTCGCGGTGGCCCTCATCCGATACTTGTGCTCTGAACTTTGAAGGTGGCACACATCAGGAGAGCTCCCGGGCCATTGGCACCCCGAGCCTGCACTCACGGTCATACTTGCCGACCTTTCCATCTCATCTTGTCTTTATCCAACCGCTACAGCAACATTCCAACGCTCCATGCATCGTCTGGGTGGCGTAGGCCTGGAAGGGTTCGAATGACGACAGGGGTCACAGCGCTCGTTCGCAACGCTCTCGTCAGAGCTACCCGGGGCTCAGGTCAGCCACCTCCAATCCCAGCTGACCCAGTTTCGCACCGCCCTCACCCACGTTGCCAAGGCCCCGCGAGTCAATCCGACGCGACCTCAAGTGTCGTCACGGCTTTCAGTATATGTGCGCCTCTATCGGCGTCGATATCCTCGCTGGTCCTCAACAAGGCGACTGGTGGGCTGAACTGCTCAGCATGGGAGACTGACAGTACGAGCTCGGCGTCCAGATCGTGGAGGTGTGTGCGCGCGCGGGAACGCAACTGCGGTCTCATCGACACGGGAGAGCTGATCAGGGCGGTCAGTAAACTCTGGGGCGTCAAGAGCGGCGCGATCACAGAAGAGGATGTCATCCAGAGCATCAAGACGCCTCAACCGCTCGGCGCCGGTTACGAGGTAATCGACGTTGGAGGAGGGCAGAAGATGGTGCAGAATGCGGTGAAGGAGCTGGATGAGGATCGCCGAGGAGATGTTGGTGATGCAGCGCGGGTGGACGGACGAACGGGCGAAAGCGGCGCTGGAAAACATGGTACTTCGCGACGGACTCTCTTCGCTTGACGAACAGGATGAGCACCACGGCAGGGCTTACTGGGTCTCGTCTATGATGCGTTGGGGTGATGGCTAACGCACGTCATTGCTCTTATTCATTCGATATGAACTAAACTATTACGCGTCACTTTTTCAGTCCCCCCACTCTCAACCTATGGGCATGGCGAAAGAGGATAGCTGCAGAGACGATATCGCGTATCGTTTACCGTTTGGCTCTCCTTGTAGCGCCAGTCCCGTAGAGCTAGACGCAGAGTCTGCAATCGGGTCGATAATAGTCTAGCCTCAGCTGTGCATATGCAAGCGTCAACGAAGAGCGGTAGAAGGTCTGTGAGTCCCACTTGAAGGGAAATAATGGAAAGCCCTAAAGGAGACATGACATCCACGGCAGCTGCCATTGTCAGCCACTTGCGGATCGTTGTTTCGATGAGGTACACACTAGGTACTGGACCACGAAGCCCTCATATACATGTGACCATGATCCCGAACATGTGGGGACGAACCGCGGACGACAAGTTAGATGCTAAGATAGAATCACAACGCGGTCACAGAACTCATCGTCAGGATCAGCTCGTTGAACAGATGTAATGGAGACACTGACTTGCTTTGACATCCCGAAATGGCCTTGGTGACTGGTTGTGGATCCGAGTTATGGCAGCATTGTCCTTGCATGGTCCACCCAACCAGGTGTACTATAAAATGCACACACATGGGGGGTTTGAAGCCTTTCAAACCCCTCGGCTTGTGCACATTATAGCAAACCTGCTCAGTGAGGCAACCCTTTTATCGTCAATCATCATCCTTCCCAGATTGCAAACTGTGCACCATGAATCTCCAAATCAAGTCCAAGTCAAAAGTCGTCACTCACAGTGCTGCCCCAACAACAGCAGCCACCATGTCCAATAGCTCAAACATGAATGAAGCATACCTGCGAGGACTCCGTCGACCACAACTTCAGCAGCTTGCCAAGGTAGATGCCTGCTTGTTCTGTTAGATTTGTGATTGTGCACTCAGCGCTTTCTAGGTAGATTACTCTATTTAGATTCTCAGCCACATTGTGGCTGATTGTTGTTGCTTGTTTCACTCTCTGGATACTTCATGTCAGAGTCTACTGTCGCTTTCCTTAGTTTCTGACAGTGGACTCCAGGTGTGTAAAGCTAGTCTCACTTGAATAATAGTTTCTGACAGTGGACTCCAGCTGAGAGATTTCAGCTGTTTAACACATTCTTGTACCCAGATGCACACCCACCCACAGACAATGTCCAGACCCATGGTGTCAAGGCCAACCAGGCGAGCGAGTCCATCATCCAGCAACTCCTCGGCTGCAAGACACTGCAGAAAAAAAGGTGCGCAGGGGAACCAGTGAATGCGACCGAAAACAACGCGTTGACGGCACGCCACAACAGACCGGCAGAGGAGGACCGCGAAGAGGGCCCGTCACGGAAGAAAACGAAGCTGGAAGACGAGCGGGAACATGTCTCCAGCCTCATCGCACAAAATCAGGTAGCGCCACTGCGCCCTCGGCTTACCAGAAGCCCATCAGCCCGGTCCAGCACACGCAGTGAGCATTCACCGCCCAGAAAGCCGCAGCGGAATGTTGACACCACATTGGTAGTAGCAGAACCCCAACCCCCCACAGCCGGACCATCATCTGGCCCACGATCCAACCAAATTCCCCAAGACCCGCCTGCCCAGTTTTCCTACGACAGAGCTCTCTTCAGCGAGACAGAGTCGGAAATGACGGAAGAGGAGCAAGTCGATTTTGCTACCCCTGTCTCCTCCCGGTCGGGAACCCCGCCAATGGTGACCGCTGCAGAGCTGGAAGACTGCGTGCTGAGGATGCAGCAGATATCAGCACACGACCAGGCGCTTCTACGGCAAATCGATAAGATGGATGACAGGGCGGCAAGGATCCGCAACCGCGCCAACGAGGTCCGCGCCCTAGTCAAGGCTGAGCGGTCACGACGGGAACGGATGGAAATGTACTTCCGCCATTGGCGGGAAACCGAAGGGAGGTGGGACCGAGAGTGGATCCATGGCCAGGAAATAAAGGAAGACGAGGTCGAGTGAGTTTGTGGCGTTTTTGCACGGTGCACGACGGACGTTGACCTAGCCTTGATGCAGCCCCGCAGGGCCGTCGAACGCGTCTGCTCCACAACGTACTGCGGGCGTGAACGACGAAGGGTAAGATCGGACGCGTCGACTGAGAAACGAGGATGTCTTGCAAACTTAACTTCCTAGATCCTTACCAGCGCAAGTAAAGAGGCCTATGCTGTCGCCAGAGGAGGTCAAGGAGAGGCGAGAGGCAATCCTCGCGAAACAAGAAGCGGAGCAGCGCGAGCTTGCTGAGGCACTCGACAGAATTGATGGATCCTCGCCTGAGCGGAGTTTGGTGCAACCAAATCCCCCGCTAGCGGAGTCAGACGGAAGTCCTCGGGACGATGGCGTCGTGGACGAAGCACATCGAACACGGAACGTATGTTCTAGTCCAGTACTGCACTACCGATACAGCAAGCGCGCGACTTGAATACGGCGGAGGCCCATTGACACGACGTAGCCAACAAGGTAGGAAAAAAAAGAAGAAGTTCAGGGAGGTGACGCAAGTGGTCGATCGAAGAGGTTGGTCCGGTTTGAGTGCCGTCTGCGACATTTGCATCTGACGTCTTGTACAGTGTCCATCTGCTGCCTCTTGGCAGGATCTCACTCCCAGCATCAGTGTCTTGCCTTCTGTCATGCTTCGAACACTGGCCAGATTGTATTCGGTGAGAAGTGAGATAACACAAAGTCAGTACATAGTGTGTAGCAACGACGATAGCAGAAGACTCAAATACCCATGTGGATAAAGGGTAGCCATTCGGTAAACGCCACCTCGCGCTCTCGAAGTCGCCCAACAGCGAAATGTAATGCGCGCGCAGCCTCTCGATAATCGGGCATCGTCGTTGATTCGTTCTGAAACAGTTGCTCATAAACATCCTTGGCAACAGCGGGTGCAAGACTGTCGCTGATCGACCACATCGTGCCAATCACCCCTCCATACCCTGCGAACAGCATTCCTTCCGCAATATGGATGGCTTCGTCGGAAAGATCCTCATCCCCTTTCGCGGTTTGGCATGCAGACAGGAATACAAGCCCACCACGCGGGCGTGACAACGCGATGATGTCCGATACCCTCAATCGGCGTTCGTCTGCAAGACAGAGCCCACTAGTAGTTGGCTTTGCGCTACCTTGGACCCCGTGGCAGGCAAAATGAACCCAGTCGGTCTCCTTCATTAGCTCAAGTACTTTCTCGACAGTTCCCACGGAAGGTTCCACGAAGGCGGCCTGAGATGACGAGGCATTTTCGACGTTCCAGTTCGTCATGCACACCGGGAAGCTTGAATTGACCATCAGACTGTGGCTGACGAATGGCAAGGAGATGGAGACCGTCGCGACAAGTAGATTTGGGTTTGGGTGAGGACGCGAAAATGCTGAGTGTAGGGACGTATGATGAGATGGCGAAATCGAACACTTTGTGAACCGATCCCGAAGACCGAGGGTCGTAGAAGCCAGCTGCATGGACGGGAAGAAATGTCATTGGCCCAGTCGGGCACCAAAAAACTCGTGACAGGTCCCCAGGAGTCTGTCCGGAAATATAAATATAGATGAGCGAGTGGGTTGTAACCAAGGGCTTTGCCTGCCGAGAGGGCTAGAGCATCCAGGACGGGTTTGACGACACATTTCCACAGATGTGCCAACACGACTCCCCACATGCTCTGACCCCCTTGTTCTACAGCATGCCCATACCTGTCGCCAGGAGATACACCACGAGTCTGGCGAACGCAATTCTTTAGGATATTCTGAAACTCCTTCGACTGCTCAGGCTTGAAGTTGGGAAGTGGAACATGAATTGCATGATTGACATCAGCGAGAACAATCAGTGCGTCGTAGCGGGTTTCTACAGCATTGAGAATCACCACCGGACCAGAGTGGGCTAAAGTATGGAGTTGAGAGAACTCCTTGTGTAGAAGGAATCGTTCGAATCCGGGTAATGTTCGGATCTCTTGCAGTAGTTTGTCTCGCTCAATAGCAAGCATGCGATATTTGTCAGTCTGTTTTTGCAGAGACTCCGTCGTACGATGGTCTTCGCCATAGGCTAGATCTTTCCATGAATGAATTGTTCTTTCTTGAATAGCGCCTGCCTGCTCTAAAGTGGTAGACAGCTCACGTAGTCTATGAGCGCGATCAGGGTAGGCAGACGACAACTCGTCATACGAGCTGCGAAGCTGGAACAAGTCTCCCCAAACTATTGAACGACCTTGCTCGAGCCATTCGACAGCTGTTTCTGGGCTCCCTAAGGCCAAGGCCACTGCTGCAGCCTCGCGTACGATACCAGAAGCTTGAGTGAGTGCGCAATAACGATCTGCAAGGGAGAGTCCGATCCAAGCAAGTTGAGGAAGGAGATTGATGGCAGTAGAATATGCTGAGAGTAGAGAGGAGTGTTGCAGTAGACGGGCACAATAGATCCATCCACGTGACGCACGAAATCGAGCGATGATTGGACCCACAGGGGCACAAGCAGCATTCGAGTAGGGTACAATCGCCTGCTCGATGTCATCTGTCTCTCTGAGATGCTCGAAACGAGTGACGAAGGAATTGCCGAGGTTGCTCAGACGGCCAGGCATGTCAGGGTGATTCTCAGGGGTAAGTCTGACAGCATTCTGGTGGCAGGAAATTGCTTCTATTAAGTCGTTTTGCTGTCCAAGGTGCTCAAACCGAATGCGCAAGGAGTTACCGAGGTTGCTCAGGTAAGTAGGCCTACGAGGGTGATTATCAGGGGTATACCGGACAGCATCCTGCTGCCGAGAAATTGCGCTCTCCAGGTCATCTTGCTGTCCAAAGTGCTCGAAACGAGTGACGAGGGAACTTCCGATATTGCTTAGGCGGCCTGGTTTGTCAGGGTGATTACTAGGGGTAAGCCTGATAGCGTCCCATTGCTGAGAAATCCCTTCCTCCAGGTCATCCAGATGTCCGAGATGCTCGAAACGAGTGAGCAAGGAGTTGCCGAGACTGCTCAGACAACCAGACCTGTGAGGGTGATTGTCAGGGGTAAGTCTGACAGCATCCTGTTGCAGAGAAACTGCTTCCTCCAGGTCACCGTGCTGTCCGAGGTGCCTAAAACGAGTGCACAAGGTGCTTCCGAGATTGTTCAGGCAGCTGGGCTTGTCAGGATGATTGTCGGGGGTGAGCCTGATAGCATCCCGTTGCCTAGTGATTGCTTCCTCCAGGTCATCCCGTTGCCTAGTGATTGCTTCCTCCAGGTCATCCTGATGTCCGAGATGCTCGAAACGAGTTCGGAAGGTGTTACCGAGGTTGTTCAGATAAGTGGGTTTGTCAGGGTGATTGTCAGGAGTGAGGCTAACAGCGTCCCGTTGCCAAGCAATTGCTTCCTCCAGGTCATCCTGGTGTCCGAGCTGCTTGAAACGAGTGTGCAAGGAGTTACCGAGATTGTTCAGACCGGCAGGCTTGTGAGGGTGGTTGTCAGGGGTAAGCCTGACAGCATCCCGCGTGCAAGAAATTGCATCCCCTAGGTCATGAAGCTGTCCGAGGTGCCCAAAACGAGTGCATAGGGAGCTGCCGAGATTGGTCAGGCGGCTAGGCTTTTGAGGGTGGTTGTCAGGGGTAAGCCTGATAGCTTCCTGTTGGCGAGCAATCGCTTCCTCTAGGTCATGAAGCTGTCCGAAGTGCTCCAAACGAGTGAGCAAGGAGTTTCCGAGATTGTTCAGGTGGGTGGGTTTATCGGGGTGATTATCAGGAGTGAGCCTGATAGCATCACGTTGCTGAGAAATTCCTTCTTCCAGGTCATCTTGTTGTCCAAGGTGCTCGAAATGAATCAGGAAGGAGATGCTGAGATTGCTCAGACATGCAGGCTTGCGAGGGTGATTGTCAGGGGTACGTCTGACGGCATCCCGTGCGCAAGAAATTGCCTCCTCTAGGTCATCTTGCTGTCCGAGGTGTTCGAAACGAGTGCGCAAGGAATTTCCGAGATTATTCAGACGACCGGGCTTGTCAGGGTGATCCTCGGGGGTAAACCTGACAGCATCTTGTTGCCAGGAAATCGCTTCCCCTAGGTCATGAAGCTGTCCGAGGTGCCCGAAACGAGTATGAAAGGAGTTACCGAGATTGCTCAGATAGCCAGGCTTGTGAGGGTGGTTGTCAGGGGTAAGCTTGATAGCATCCCGTTGGCTGGAAATTCCTTCCTCCAGGTCATGGAGCTGTCCGAAATGCTCGAAACGACTGAGCAAGTACTTGCCAAGATTGCTCAAACAGGTGGGCTTGTGAGGGTGATCGTCAGGGGTGAGCCTGACAGCATCCCGTTGCCGAGAAATTGCGCCTTCCAGGTCATTCAACTCCCCAAGGCGATCAAACCGGTGTAACAGCGCAAGACCGAGATTCGCCATTCCAATCCGGTACCAGGGGTCCGAAACTGAGCTAAACTCGACACATCTCTCCAAATATGAGATCGCCTCTTGGAGGTTCCCTAAATCGCCATGCCCTTCATATCGGCGCAATAGCTGACTGCTTAACTTCCGCAGATTGACATCTGCACCCAAACCGCGTCCCTGTATTGTGGATGATCGACCATCCGCGACCCCTGCACTAGTCACATATCTTTTGTGCAGCTGTAATATCAGATTTGCTGCGCGGCACTCGTGACTTGCTTCAGAGCCAAGGCCCATCGCTTCATCCAGGTATGCCTCCGCTTGCGCAGCATCCCTTCTTTCTCCCTCCTCGAACTGCGCCAGATGCACCATGGTCAACTGGATTAATGTCGCAAGTCGGTCGGGATGGTCAACAGGACGAGCAGTGAGTGCACTGCGATACATTATCAGTAGTTCTTCGAGGGATGCGTCGGAACTGTAAGCGCGATAGTGGATGAATTTTGCCGTCGCCGTGTTTGACAGGGCAGCTGCATAACAAGGGTCGCCCACAGGGCAAATGTTCAGCGCATGCTCGAACTGCTCGATGGCATCCTCAAGGTCCCGTTTTTCCCCGTGCTTTCGGTGACGTGATAAAGCAGCATGACCACTGTTTGTCATGTCTACCAGCTGGTCTCGAGAATCCATGACTGACTGGGGACATACGTTTGTTGATCAAGGAGAGACTCTAAATAGGTCAATACTTACGCGATGAGATTCAAGGCCCACCAGATTCCCCCTCTTGCGATTCCGCCTAATGATGGTCACCAGCAACGACGAACAAGGCGATACAACGTCACCGTCCTCTGGGTTGAAGGCGAACGCTATCGCAATTTGAGCACCCAATCAGTATGTAAACCATTTCGTACTCACAAAGTTGTCTTGCGTTGTGGTCCAACAGTCGTCCCACCGTAACCGTCATCTCTCGCAATTGCTCCCCGTCACCTACCATCGGCTGGAATTCGAATGATGCCCGGACTGCCAAATTAACACTGGCAGACAAATCAGACGGTCTGCGAACCCTGTTAGTGCTACGCCAGTGAGAACTGGGGGTTCTCACATCGGAATAGGTCCTCTCCATTCAACGGTATCACTATTCACTGAGACAGGCACGTTAATAGTCCTCCATTCAAGGCCACTGTGATACACAGAAACGTAAAAGCCGGCAGGAAGTCGACGAAGGCCGAGAGCGAGATCTGTCGCTCGGATACCTGCCTAGTTATTAGCAACCTTTGTAGGAACGCGCAGAAAATGAATTCAAGTACTTTTAATAACCATTTCCTCGTCTTTGATCGCCACAGCGCTCAGGGAAGTCAACCCATCCTCTGGCTCATTCTCGGACCCCGACATTTCTCGCTTATATGTACCTGCTCTGCACACTCGTGTAGGAGGGGACTTGCGCTGCTATATGTGCAAAGGGTCAGACCAAGCTGGTACACTAGAAGTACTGGGGCTCACAGTGAAGGAACTATGTAGACGGGTGCGAATCAGATCGTGGACTTCGATTTCTAGCACTTGAATGGCTAGTGATCGTGAGGAAAGTGAAGATGTCGCACTATACAGCAAGGAGTGTACCTGTAGCGCTGTTAAATGCACCGCATGACGTCCACAGGAAGTCAGGAAGTGGGACGGTGGTAGAACGGCACGTGCGATGACGTATGATTGTGCACCTTCATGATGAATCGCCACAAGCATTGACTCATATCGGCGTCAGCCATCATTCTTCCTGCCACACGATTACCCATAGCATAGACATACCTGGCATTCCGCGCTCGGCGTAGAATGCGCGTCTTCTGTAAAGATATCGTTCGCACTAAGCTACCTTGGCACCTGCCAACATGCATGTGAGTTACGAGCGTGATGAAACCGAGTTCGAACTTACCTCGCCCATTGAATCCGCCCGCTGAGCCAATCTCAAGGATGAAAAATTCCGCAGGATGCAAGGCAAAAAAAAACTGGTTAACGGGACGGAGCAGGGGAGAAGGTTGGGCTGTCAGTGTTCGTCCGTCAGCGACTTATCCATTACACACTAAATGCACTTGCCTAATCTTCTCCAGTTGTGATTCGGTCCGCCTCTCATCTCTTCAAGTTGGGGACGGTGCAATGTAGCCGGGCGACAAGCCAAGCTTTGGCAAGTGGGAAATCACGGTGCAGCGTGCGACAGTGTATATATTATCCTAAATTCCACGGATTCCAACCACTCCACGGCTGTGGATGCACAGCAGAGCGATTTGCTATCTCCAAGTCGGATCCAGAACTCTGATAGGCTCAGTGGAGTCGATGAAATCCAGCGCAGCGATAATACGGTCGACTTTCTCTTGCACATACCTCTCTTTTTTCGTTTATTGTCCAGCGAGGCCTAGTGCGTGCCTCTCGTCGGACATTTACATCGCTGGTGGGGTAGATGTATCTATAGTACGATCCCCCTTATGATTCATCACACTCCCTCAAATGTATGTTCCCGTGCCTATCCCGACTGGGTTTGGCCATATATATCACCCGTCCACAGCGATAGGGGGAGAGGGTTGTCTAGTGCTCGATTCGACTGGCCATCCTTGCGTCCAAGCAACACTGTTTGAACAGTCGATGTGTGTCTAACCCCGACCCACATGATTCACGGTACGCAAAACGATTCCAAGCACTGCCTGTTTCACCTTAGCGTGTAGGGGGGTCAGGTGGACAAGAGCGTGCACGCAGAATGGCGGCTCCACAGAGACACCCGTTCGGAGCAATCTTGTCCACGTAGGAACGCGGGCAGGATATAGGCGGATCGCGGCGGACAGCTTTTATCATCGCCCGGATTAGGGAATACGTGTCGTCGAGCGGCTTAATGGTACCTACATGATCAGGGAGACGCCGCCAACTATCACGCGACGATTACCGTCGATGGCGTTAGATGCCTCATAGCATTGTGCTTCCGCACCACGAGCGATGGCCGCACAGAATATCAAAAATGAGACGTGAGGTCAAACATAGACATCGAACCACTATACCTTGTTTGAAGGGACCCCGAAGTGTAACTCGGGATCGTACGGAATGCTCTTCATGTTGTGCGCCCACACCACGAAAGAACCCACGCTGAGCTGCGCCCGAGAAAGCCATAGCTTCCTGCACACCATCCGTGAGATCTAGCTGACGTGACATACCGGCCGCATTCTCGATGCACCCGGCGGTCTTGGTGACCAGCCTCAAGTTGTGCTGCATAGCAACAGAGAGCGCGACTTGAACGTCTCCCACCGTTCGTGTTTCCACACGCCTGTGATGGTCGTGTCAGGATAGCACCCCCGGTGGTGCAGCTCTCAAACACAAACGTCCTCCAATCTAGTGCTTCCATCGACCTATGAACAGACGATCGCCAGTTGCCATCATACCAACTGGCAGGGATAGTAGTGCAGTGTCGCAACGGGTTCGAGGGTGGGTAGCACGCTGACGCGAGACTGAAATTGCGAGAATGCGGAGGGACACGGAGCGGGGTTGACCGTCGGTATAAACCTAAACTGCCCTCATGGGTACCATCCCGATCCACAGGAATTGGAGCGTGAAATAAAAATTCATTCCTGTTCATCCAAGACACCCCGAGCAGGCAAAATACAATAGAGATCGTATGCACGTCAGCGGAAGGGAAGTTGCATGAGCAGGGATCGATCCCTTTTCTGATCTAAAAGTTGTCGTGCGTTAGTAGCCGGGTGTAAAAACATAGTTGGTGCATGGCTATCGAGGTACTTGCAATCATGCATGTGAGTTACGAGTGTGATGAGGCTTAGTTTGAACCTGCCCCTGCCAGTGAATCCCACTCGCTAAGCCAATCCGTGACTTGCTCGCGGCTAACACAACAAAAAAGGTCGACGGGACGGAGTGGGGAAGTAACTTGGGCCTTGCTGAAGATGCAGCTAGCACTCGATACGTTCCATGTGTCCGTTACACACCGGATGTACTTACACTTTTCCTTGCAATTCGACCCTTCTCCATCTCTTCATGTCGCCGCCAAGGCTCGGACGTTTGTTGAACGTGTCGGGTGAGTTGTTATCGCAGCCCAAGCGTCACATAGCAACAGCATTCATTGACGCATCCAGCGCGACTCTCAAGCTTGGGACGAGTACAAGATCACCGAGGCAGCGGAACTACTCACGGTTACTCACCTAACGTACGTAGAGTGCTAGAGATGGGTGTACCTTCCGAGGCTGATGGGTTCGCTACGAACATGTCCACTGCTATGGAACGATGGGAGGTCAGACTGCCATGGTCGTGTATAGGGCGGCTCACTACATATTCCGGATGTCGTACGCTGGTCCTAACTTGATGGAACAAGGCAACCGCTCCAGCAACAGCGGTCCGCTGGTGGAGACCGAGTGGACGAAGTAGAACGAAACCCGATCCGGTACTAATAGCACGACCGAGACTAGTAGATTCCCACGGCTACTGGTCCACTGTGACACAGACTAGCCAGGCGTCCTCGTTGTGTCGTGTTTGGCGCTTGCACCTCATCCGGCTCTCGTTCCATGCGCAACCGTCATGGGAGCTGCCCTACCTTGTCACCCAAATTCTTTTCCCTGATCGCAGCTCCAGTAATCGTTTGTGCACCTTCGTCTGGTTATGTGCTCAGATCGGAAACCGTCACTGTGGCACCCTCTCATATCGATGTTGCTTTGGAGTGGTGCGTTCAGGTCAATTCTGCGATCATGACACCCGGCCGCAGCCTTGGCGACACCGTCGGCAAGTACACCACTAAGGTGCCTCGCCATATGGTCGTTCATATGCTAAGTTCTCCATCCTTTCGTTCCCAGCTCTTGTCTAACATGGTCATTTCTCCTGACCGGTCAGCTCATCTCCGTCCCATGATTGTCCGACATGGCTGAAGCTACACAACGTAGTTATCATCACGTCTCCCTTGCAGGCCTGTTTGGCCGTCGCGTATCCGTAGTAATAGCATTCTACTTTACATTTATTGCCCTTCATCCAGAAAAAACCGCTTGACAAGCAAACGCGAGGATGTTGGCGGAGTCTACTCAGACTCGTCATGGTAAGCTCTCACCAACACTCACAGCAGCACATTTACCAGACAACCACCTACAAGCTCTTTCTCCCGCCTTCTTCGATGCCGGCCCCGCTTGTGACAACATTCCGAACTAAGCGCAGAAAATTATCACGGAAACACGGTCCTTTTTCTGCTGCAAGATCCAAGGCAGACTGCCCACCCGCGTTCTTTGCAAACGGGTTCGCACCACCGTTCAGCAGAACCTCCGCGCCCTTGCACAGAAATGTCCACAATGCGTCGCGGTGGGCCCGTCTCTCTCCAGTGCCATCGTGACGCAGGATGCAGTGCAGGGGGGTATCTCTAATCACATCGGCAGCATTCGTGTCAGCACCTTTGTCGACCAAGAAGCGGAGCAGCGGTAATCTAACATCAATCTGCTGGAAATTGTCCGCCGACATAGCGGCATGTAGAACGTCAGAGGGGAGTGTCGCCTTTTGGGATAACAGGTACTTGATGATGGATATGTGGTTGTTCCTTGCGGCGATATGGATTGGTGTCTCCCCAAACGCATCCAAAGAAAAATCACTACGGCAAGCGCGGACGAGCACCTCAACACGGTACAGACAATCCTCTTCACTGGCCAAGTCACTGAGGGCACGGTGCAATGGCCGCGAGTTACCGCTGTCTGCAATATTCTGGATATCATGACCATTTTTGAGGAGGAAACGAATGGTCTCTGCTGTTGAGATGAACAGAATGTCACGAGGAGGTGTTATGCCCTGGGAAAGGAAGTGCTCGATGATGGAGACATGCCCTTGGATCGCCGCGTAATGCATCGGTGTCATCCTATGACAGTCCTCGAATCGAGGATCGCATCCAGCTTGGATGAGAATCTTAACGCTTTCTAGACGATCATGCTCGTGGCCGACACTCATACAAACCAGATGTAGCGGGGTGCGTTTCACGTCCGTGGTGGCAGAGACATCCGCGCCCTCTCGGATAAGGTAACGAGTCATTTCTGCTCTCTCGGAGTAACCGGTGGAAGCGGCAAGCAAGATATCGGAAGGGAGCGAGTGACCCAGTGAGAGGAAATAGCCGATCAAGGAGCGGTACCCAATATTTGCAGCGATGTGAAAGGGGGTCTCCCCTCCTAAGTCGGGTGTGCAGGGACTACACCCGACGGCGATCAGGCGCTTTGCTAAAACCAAGGCATCTTTCTCCGGGCTAACCCGTGCAGCGAAATGTAATAGGGTATCCCTCTTTTCCGTAACAGAATGTACGTCACTTCCGCGATCGAGGAAGAATTGAACTGTTTCCTTGGGGCCCCGTAATGAGTAACCCTGGGCAAAGTGGGTGATTGTTAGGTTGGGAGGAACATGCGTGTTGAGTGAGAGCAGATATTCCAGAACGGTGATATATCTCTGCCTCGCTGCGGCATGGAGCGGCGTTTCCCCAGCCCGATTCTGTGCGTGGGCATCACATCCGGCATCAACGAGGACCTTGACTCTTTCTAAACACTCCTCTTCTGTGACCAAGATGCTGGATTCTGCAATGCAAATGAAAAGCAAACTGTCGCCCTTGGAAGAGACAACGTGTGCGTCGGCCCCGTTCTCGAGGAGGTACTTGATCATTGGCATTCCCGTAGGGGAGAAGGGTGTACTGACCACAAAGAGCAGGACGTCTGAGCGAAATTGATTCAATGAGGCGAGATACTGCACAACTGGAAGGTGGCCTTTTTCCGCTGCGACAGTAAAGGGCGTTTCACCAAGTGCGTTGGATGAAGAGGGGTCACACCCAGCACGGTCGATAAAGAATTTGGTGAGCTCCAGGCACTGGTCCCCCTCGTGGCAGGGGTTCTCGCGTAGAGCAACGTGGAGGACTGTGTCCCCGTTCGCTGCAATAGCATGCACATCAGCGCCCTTGTCAAGAAGAAAAGTGTACATCCAAGTGCTGGACACAAGCAAAATGTCAGGAGGCAGTGGGATAGCCAATGATAGCAAATATTCCACAACCGAATGATTTCTAGCCATGACTGCAACATGCAGCGGTGTTTCACCAGCCAAGTTACATGCAGCTGGATCGCATCCGGCGTCAATAAGGAATTGAACCCTTTCGAGGCACTCCTCGTCTGGGGATATTACAAGATGAAGTAGAGTATCACCGGTCGGTGAGATGGCATCTATATTGGACCCCAGGCGGTGCAAGAACCGTATCATATCCCAGTTGGGCGCCGCATCAATAAGAATATCATGAGGCAGGGGCACACGTCGCGAGAGCATCCGCTTGACAGTGGTCATGTGCCCTGCTTGCACAGCATGGCGAAGACTTGTCTGGTTAAACCGAGCAGATGTGTCAAAGCCGATCTGGATAAGTCTCCGTTCAATTGCTAGGATATCTTTTTCGACCTTGGCGCCCCAAAAAAGATATTGTGCGGGATCAAGCACATGTAAAAATCTTGTTTTGTCCTCGATGGTGGATGCCCACTCTACAAAATCATCAGTCTGCAGCAGCGTTAAGACGATGCAAGCAGGAATTTCAATGCGTTTCCTAACCACATTCTCGAATACGGAATGGGGGACGGGGCTCCCTTCGGTCAACAACAGATGAACCATATGGTGATCCCCCCGCCTGACTGCGACCTCAAGTGGGAGGGCCTGATATGCTAGGACGTTATTCAAGCCCTTACGGTCAAGGCAGGCACCCTTTGACAACAAGACCATGGCATGTTCTACCTTTCGAAAGGAAGCTGCGTACGTGAGCGGGTTTGTCCCATCCTTTGGCTTTAGTTGGCCACCGCCAATGTATAAATGCAGGAGTGCTGCGGGAGCAAAGGCAACGAGAATGTACAATACCAGGTCATGCCCGAGGGTCGGCCATGGGGAGTCGAAAGTAGGCATCTTGCACAGCTTCTCCCACTCTAGTGAGTGCAGTCGAGCATCCGTCTTGAGGGCATCAATAGCACGGAGAACCTCCCTGTTCGTGGGATCAATGTACTCGAGGTGCTGAAAACCACAAGACCGTATATATGCAAGAAGACAAAAGGGTCCAGACAACGGTGGCCGGGGTTTGCAGTGTTGCACGGAATGGGCCAGAATGTCCAGATCGTTGATGGGTATCCTGCCATTATAAATTTCTTGATGCGGTACCGCGCGGACACTGGGACATTGATATTGCTTGAGGTACACGCTGATGTAGCACATGCAGAGCAAAGCCAGCCTTGCATGAGCATCCTGTTTATCAATATGATACAATGGGTGTTTGGCGCGAGTGGACTTCGCCATTAGATACTCCTGTGGAGACAACGCTCAAATACAGAAAAGCCGATCACAGCAGAAATGTCCAGCATACCTTGACGCTGGCGTGAGCGAGGGTGATGAGGTCCGTTGCTTCATCATACATTACCAGACTCCCCAGGGCGTCCAGTAAAGCAGGTCCATGTACGGGTCCAGAGTCATGATCCAAACTTCGTTGCGCAAGATCAATTACGAGACCCTCTAAGAGCTCACACAACTCTAGAGGGCGCAACGCGGCCACAAGCCAGTAAAGGGCACGCTGGACAATCTCCCGCTCGTCCTCATTGATGTTTAGCAGAATCCTCGTATATGTAGCTTCAAGGTCGTCCGGAAGGTCATCAAGTGCTTTTCGGATCTGCACTGCGGTTACACATCGCTTGATTGTGTTGAGTTGACATTGAACCCAACGGAACCTGAAAAACGATAATCATGAATTTCTGAGGCAATAGCGTTCCAAAACGTGCTGCTCACATTCCATCAGCCCTGGTACACAACGCGAGACAGATCTCATCTCTCAAGGTAGCTTCTATAATCCTTAGTCGCCTATGAGACCCCACTTCCCTTGCTACGTGCCATTCGATGTCAGCCTGTATTGAAGACTTCATCGAATCCATTGAGATTGAGGGAAGGCCCGAGAGAATCTCCTTAATGACCTGTAGCGGCCGGCTAGTCACGAAAAATTGAACGTCGTTTTTCAGCTCTAGAAGGACCTTCAAAAGCTCTTCAATATCTTTACACTCGTCCAGAGCGTCGATAACAATATACGGGCGTCTTCCGAACGACCGCGCTGCACGAGAAATGTAGCGAGCGGGTAGCATAGTGTGGCAGGTGGGCGAGTCACCCACTTGCTTATCTTCAGCCAGGTCATCAATCAGGCCCTCGAGTCTTGTGGTATGACGGCGGTATTGCAACAGCTGGGAGAGAAGGGAGCGCATCACGTCTGCGAGATTTGTGGACCGCTCGTCTCTGAGATCACAGTAAAAGAATACCAAGACGTCGTCGTCCGCGAGAGTGTCGAAGAGGTGTTCAATCACGGAAGCGCTGCAAACAATGTTGACACCGGTGAAAGCCACGGAATGGCACACATACGCTAGGACTGATTTCCCGGCTCCAGCTTAGAGAAGGCTAAACTCAGCGACAAATATTGAGAAGCTTCAAGCGCCCGTACCCTTCCCATACAACCAGAAAAATGGGTGATTCCCATTTCTCCACATCTTGAATTCATCCGTATCAGGCAGCCACGTACATGTACCCGGCTGGCGTGCAAGGGATGCGTGTGTGTGTATCCCCTCGCACTTCCATGCGTTAAGCCACTCCAAGACACTCTTTAGCTTTTCTGCTACAGGCTCACGTTCTCAGGAGTGTGGGATGAGGGCACTGTAATTACATACCATAACCACCCGGGTCTATCGGATGACATCGCCTGACGGTAGAAGAAGCTTCACTCTGGCAATGCGCTTGATCGTCGGATGCTCCCTCTGCGCACGGAGTGCTGAGCTGAGCCGATGCTTGCGGTTGCTCATGAGCATCACTTTCACGGCTCCTAAGGAATGATGAAACACATATCAATTGGCAGAATCATTAATGCTTCACCAGATGTCTATCGCGAGAAAGAAATGGAAGTATTCTCGGCGCCCCTGGAAGAGCCTGACCGCCTCGTTACACTTGCCTTGGACGTGCGCAGAGCGTGACATCGTGAAGAAACTCTTCACGCCGTACTCGAGCTTGCTATTGAGTACGCGCTCCATCTGGCTCAACGTATCCAAACATGCTTGTGGTTCTTCACCGTGCAACCAATCCGCAAGGCGCTCATCGACTTGACCGTGATTTAGAAGCAAGTTCTCGTTCAGGATCTCCAAGATGGACTCGGAACCAACCACGACCCTGGCCAGCTGAAAGGTTTCGACAGTTTTGCCACCCGCGAACGAAATAAGTATATTGGCGACCCGTCGTGCGGCGGACGCTATGTCGATCAGTGTTTTCTGCACAGAATCCATGAACGGGTAACGATCAAAGTGCTGTTTGCGCACGCGACTGGCATGCTGTTTGGCTGTTTGTTTGTTTGTTTATTGCTGGATTTTCCCATCTGCCAATGTTCACCTCGTCGGCGTCGAATAAAACATCATGTTGATATTCCACCTATTCCGCTGCGCAAGATACGTAACGAGTAAGGGATAGAATCAATGGGCGTCCGTCCCATCTGTATACGAGACCACAGCTTGGTAAGTGGTACTTGATGCCAGTGCGGGCCTCTTCGCACTCGTCTAGATTGACGACTGCCACACCATCCGACCCTCATGACTAATGCTGTTGGCAGATCTTGCCATTTTTGCGAACAGTGGAACAGAGCTGGGTGTTAGAATTCTTCTTTCCTTATCTGTCATGACTGTGACAAGTCTGACCTGTTCCAACCTATTTGACCCACTCCAACTCTACTTAGATTTCTCCAATTCTGTTCGTACATTCTCCTCCCTTCTGTTCCCTGTACTCTGGGTCCGACTCTGATCCATGCCTTGTTCCTGATTGGTGTCGACCGTTCATGTTAGAGTTCCTGTCCATGCACTCCAGTCTTTCAGATGGAGTATCTGTCCATCTCCTGTCATCTTGTAACTCAATCCCTGTAACTATGATACCTCCCCTTCTCCATTCATCTCTCCCTTTGTTGTACACAGCCTCTGTACCCTGTATTTAATGTACAATCTGCTGAGGGCTTATCCCTCAGTTCAAATATCGACTTAGACTCTATTCCCTCTTGCTCCTCAGTTCCCTCTGTTGGATTCCGACTCCAACTTCTGTTCTCCTCATCCCTCTGATGATCTGGCGTCTTGCCACCTCGTCCCTCTGTCCTCTGACTGTTCCTATTCTAAATAAGAGGACTTGAATGCATAAGGGTGCAGCGTGCCCTCAGTATTGCTGATGTTACAATCATAGATGAGCGCGCAGATTTTCCCACACTTTCTCTGGTTGACATTTCTCTTACTCCGGATTATTCCTTGATCGCAGAGTTGGACAGCCTCTGGCTTGATGACTTGCCTACACCCGGCTTTCTATTCCACTCCGCAGCTGGATAGGTTTCCATGTTACCACTGGTCGCAGTCGTGCCACTGTACTTTCCCACATTCCTCTTTGGGTGCGACGCGACTTACACCTTCTGTATTTGGCTACGATTACACTTTCCCTATCTCATGGACGCTTACTCCTCCAATCACATTCGTCTGCGGTTGCGTGTCCCTTCCCCATCCACACTAGATATCTCACGTCTACCCTAGATCGTGTACAGCTATGCCTAGGTATTTATATGCGCCCTGTACTTGTAGTTTCTCCAGTTAGTTCTGTGCAATACATGCGTAGTTTCTACCTGTCCACGAGTCCTCACGAGGATAGTGAGATCCCCTTCCCATCGACAGTCTCGCACCACTCGTTGAGTGTGCGCTCGACAGTTAGGTTCTGCATGTTCGCGTAACAGCTGAAGCCAACATCCTCACCCCCTTTCATCCCTTCGCCTCTGACCCGTCCTTGTCTCTCGCTCTCCCATACAACTCCGACTGATCGGAGCAGAGTGTCAAAGATTAAGGTGTACTACACACTTAATCAAGGTAAAAGTTAATCCAGACCTTCCGGATTAATCCTGGTTTACCATAGGAAACTATAGTAGTAAAGGATTATCCTAATGACACTATTAGGATCACTATTAAGCATCTAAACCTAATGAGATCTAAGATCCATTAGAGATCGACATAGCATGACTTAATATGACTCACCACAACTCATTATGAGTCATGAGGCTGTGCATTACATAATCAGGTACACTCTTCAACAATCACGAGTCATGATGACT
>JBBPLS010000382.1:0-20494 GCA_038089895.1 Boletellus ananas | reverse complement strand
GCATGGAGGGCGGCTCCGAGGTGAGCTCCGAGGCCGTGCTCGCCGCATTTCGTGAGCGGCCGGTGTGGCTCCATCTCGCCTGTCCCGCTTCGCTGGACGCCGGTGGCTTACCGTGTCGATCAGGATTTGTGACTGGAGAAGGCGACGGCGGGGGCGGCGGTATGGTGTCACTGCGTGATATTTCGAGCGCGCGCGTCCTGGCCGAGTTTGCCTTCCTTTCTGGACGGTGTCGTCGTCGTCGCCGCCGTCGTAGTAGTGCAGGAGGAGAGGACGGTCGGCTGGAAGAGACGATGCATCTGGCTGCTTCACTCCAGTATTCGGGCGTTCGGAGCGTGGTCGGCACGCTTTGGCCGGTCGACGACGAGGTCATGCGGCGCGTGACCTCGGCGTTCTACGAGCAAGTCCTTTTGAAAGCGGGAGGGTCGATGCACCACACGAACACGGCCCGGTCGCTCCACGAGGCGCTGGCAGCACTCGGAGAGCAGGTACCGTTGGCACACAAGATCGCGTTTGTACATGTGGGCGCTTGAAGCGTACCCAAGTATTCCACCAGCTCATCTGTTAAAAATATGTACGTGTTAGTTAGCCCTGTACTCAGCGTAGGCACTTTGAATTATTGGACAGTCAAAGGACCAATGATACATTCCCGTCAGTTGTCGCAGGACGATAGAAGTACAGGCCATTTGATTGTTAATCGTCGATCTCCAAGTCCCCGTAGGGTCTGGCTCGGAAATACGATTCCTCAAAGTGATGGACCCGCACGAAACCGTCCTCTCCCCCAGACGCGTAACAGGATCCCGTGGGGTGGACCGCAATACTGTTCCCTTGACGGTCAACAAAGAACACGATGCGCTCTGCGGAACCAAAAGAAGCGAGACTGACGTGTTTACGGGTCCGAAATGCCCTTTTACGCGCCCGACCTCTTCCTCGAACACCTTGTGCCAAAAACGAGTCTCGAATTTCCCTTGCCGCAAGGCGGTCGTCGTGACCTGCATCGCCTCTTGTCCACCGCCGAGGAGAACCTACGCAACCCATTCCACAGCTCGAAAAGGCGACGACATCAAAAGCAAAAGGAAGATTGCACGCACATAGGGTTTGTTGGGCGAGAGCGCTGCGCTATTGAGTGGGGTCTCGGTCTGGTACGTCTTGAGCACACGCAGGGTCTTGGTGTCGTGCAACTAGCGAGGGTCCACAAGCATGAGGCAGACAGTACGGCGGTAAAGAGAGGGGGAGACGAAGGAAGAATGACTGACTCGCGCGATCTTGTCTTTGCTGCTCGTCACAAAGTAGGTGCGGTCCGGCGAGAGCTGAAGGTCGGTGACCGTATCCATGTGTGCGCGCTCGTTGCTCGCGATCTCTGTCCCGGACACGGCGTCCATAAGGGCGAGCTTGCCCGACTCGTGTCCGGTGAGGACGACGTTGGGCGTGTAAGTAAACGCGCACACCGTGGCTTTCGAGCCGATGGGATGAAACATGTACTCGGGTTCGCGTGGCTCTAACAGCGCAAGATACAAAAAAGGATGGTATGTAGTGAGCGCCACCGGGGGAAAAGAGGAAGGAAAAACACGAACGGTCCGTTCCGTCGCCGTCGCGGTTCAATCTAAAGACGCGGATGGCGCCCTGGTAACCCATGCGTTGCTCGGTAATACAGACGATCTGTTCGTCATCGTCGCTGAACGCAACCCGTTTCACTGCGGTTGGGAACTCCCAAACGTACAGACACTTCCCGTTTGAGACGCTCCAAAGGCGTAGCTGGTTGTCTGCCGAACCAGAAACCAGAAATCTGGATTGTGCTGATGCAAGTGAGCTCAGAAGCGAGAAAGAGACGGCTGAACACACAATCGACGTCGATCGTCCATACCGTCCCGTTGTGACCGTCGTACGTCCCGAGCCGTTCGCCGTTGTGGGAGAACCAGACGTTGATGATGTGGTCTTTTGAACACGAGAAAAGAAGATCGCCCTCGGCGTTGAACTTGATCTGTGTCAGAGAACGTTCATGGCCTGATTTTCGCTGAGCTCCGACCGAGGGTATCATGTAAAGTAGCGCTTGCCTTGCAGTAGAATTGGGCGCTGATCAAGGTCATACAGTGTCAACCAGAGCGAATTCCTGCGAAGCAGTACTCACCATCGCGGACTACAAGACTTTTGGGGGGGCTGGACGTCGGGAACGCTCAGGCTGGCAGTCGAGTCGAAAAGATTTCAGGCTTTCCGCCTTTCCTTATCCGGTAGTCTTCACTAGCAAGCAGCGACCAACTTCAAGCAATGGGAAAGCGCTTCCAGATGTTCGTAGAGCCAGAACCAGACACTCAGGAAGAGGAGAGCGACGGCGATGTTGCTCTAGACGAGGACGATATCGAGGAGGCCATTCTCGACGAGGATGCGATACCGAAACAAAAAGTCGAAATCGACAACACCGTGCGCCCTCTTTTCTCCACACGATATCACGGTGACCCACCTTCTCCGTACTGGATAGAATGCATTACGTCGAATACGCGAGACCATTCAGCTCGATCCTTCGTTACCGTGGACAGAGACCCTCGTCGTTACTTTTCCAGAAACGATCCAGGTGGACGTCGAGGATGATCTGAATCGCGAACTCGCCTTGTGAGCAGACGCCCCCCCCTTCCGAAACATCTGTCTATTGACATTCTCATTCTAGCTATAAACAAGCATTGTATGCGGCGGACGAAGGTCGCGTGCTCGCAGCATACCATGCACTCCCGTTCACGCGTCCCTCCGACTATTTCGCCGAGATGGTCAAGTCAGACTCCCACATGGAACGCATCCGCTCCCGGTTACTCGACGAACGTGCCGGAATTAAGAAAGCCGAGGAAAAGCGCAGGGAACGCGCAGCCAAAAAGTTTGGCAAACAAGTGCAGCTCGAGAAACAGCGCGAGAGGGAGAAGAGCAAGAAGGAGATGGGGGAGCGGCTGAAGTCACTCAAACGAAGTAAGGCACGGATCGGAGGCGTGTGTACGACTAGCTCACACTTTTCCCGCGCAGAACGCAAGGGGGCCCTTGACAATCAGGATAATGACGGAGAGGCTTTCGACATTGCTGTCGAGGATGCCATCTCCGACCGCCCGGCAACTAAACGTCAAAAAGGTAACGCTAATTCCGGTAAGCGAAGCGGTCCACCTAGAGGAAAGCATACGGTCGGAGGAAAGCGCGGATCAGGTGGCAAACGAACTGGTGGCAGTAAACGCCCAGGAAAAAGCAAGAGAATTGCAGCCCGGAGTCGTCGGTGACATTCTTATTACTCTTGTATTGTTGTTTTGGGACGACCAAGCCAGAACATGCTGTTGAACCATTTTGAGCTCCCCCATTGCACGATAGTGTCGAAACCGAAACCTTGACATCGAGCAATGTCAAGTTTGGACCGATTGCGACACTGCAAGATTGGAATCGGTTACCTAGTCCCCCGTGATACAGGAGAGGTGAGCGAAACGCATTACGCGTTCGTCCGTTGTTGCCATCAGTAGTTAACCTCGATGGTCTGCTGTCGCATAAGTGTTTTGAGGGCTGACGTTGCTGCATCACCAGTCGCCTCCGGTCATTCGTCTGGTCTCACTTCATGTACGCATCTAATTAACTCCCGACTGCGAACACCCGCCACATGTCAGGACCCGTAAATCAACCCCCCCAGGCTACTCCTGAACCCATGGAATCCCTGCGAGACATTGCATAAAATTCCGAGAGGGGCATCGAAAGCGTAAGCCTTTGCTCCTTTTGCGCGGTCTTCCTCAGATTAAAGAAGATCCGAGAGGCAAGCATGCTATGCATCGCCATCTGAGGGCTATGCGAAGGCGCCCAAACTCATCAGCAACCGATGTACTTTCGCGTTATTTACGAAAGAAAAGGGAGAGAAAGAGACTCACAAAGTGAGTGTGTCCGCATATGGACTCTGCGCTCGTCGATTCAAACTAGTTCGATAAACCGGATGGGACGAACTCACGGGCGCAGCCAGTGTGACAACAGTGTTGAGCACAGAGAAAACTGTTCAACCGGTGGGAAATCATGGACGACGGAGTGACGTGGGTGGAACTTACAAAGTATGGCTCCTACGTACATCACCCCGTCACGATAGAGTGTCATGGCGAGTTGACCGGGAGGGCTCTGTCGTTTCACGCTGCGAAATGCCATCCAGTCCAATCCCAGCATTCCTGGAAGGTAGGAACAGCTCGGTTCATTTGCACTGGCATGTAGACCAAATCAGACTTACCCGCCTCGTAGATTATCAGGCAGGCAAATGAAATTGCTGTAGCCGGTTTACTTTCTACCCCAAAGCATTTGAGGGTCTCAAAAACCGCTATGTAGCAGACCGGTGAGGAATGAATGAACAGATGTGTTATGACGTACAGTCAGCCCGTCGCGAGAGGGTCTGTGAAGTAACAACAGCGGCCGTTGCACACACCTTCAAGTAGTGTTGGCTATGTCGAAAGAAACATACGCATTAGAAACACATACCAGTCCGAATGCACACATCCCGACAAGGATTCTCCTGTCTTGATCCCAGAACACGTATGTTCGTATGATGATCATTGCTATTCCCAAAAATCTGTATCAGATATTCTATTATACCACTATGTGAATTCTGCACCTTCTGCGAGAGCAACGCACAGGTAGTATACAACTGAGAATGGATGTCAAAACGAGCATCCCCACATGATGCGCGGCTCACTTTTTATCGGTATCTCAAGGACACTACACTAGAAACGCCGGGTAAATTTGGTCAAATATAAAGAGTTAACCTTACTCGGGCATGCCATAGGCGAACTGCTAAAGGAGCGGATCCTTGAGTGTGTCCTCAGTCAGAGAAAGGCTAACCACATACTTGAATTTGCCATTGCAAGCAAAAGAAATGGCAGATAACGTAGACCTGTAAAGTGGATTCTCACTGCCGTCCACCGCGTTCCATAGACCCATTTGACCTTGGGAAAAAGTTATTAATCCTGCAACGAAACCTTGGGTTAGAGATACTGTCGACGTACTTCCTCTCCGACTGTGAGGCAGTAGTCGAAGGCCTGAGGCACGACCAGTCAGTGAGGGACAGCGGCATCGATCGCGTTCGTCCCACCAGAAGCGCTGTGGCGGCGGCTACAAGGATGAACGCCTCAATGGATGACCAAACAGATCTATGGCAACGAGGACCACTTGCCAACGCCGCACTGCGAAAAGTTAAGCAGCAGGGTTTCAGCAAAGGGGGTTCCGGACATAAACGGATAACTGGTCACTCACCTCTGATTTCTCCAGATACGATTCCGCTGTAACAACAGGCATCCTGGAAAGGGAGGACTTGTCCCTCAAGAGTTCCTCTGTATATAAGTGATGGCACAAACCGAGGAACGAAAAGGAAAAAGCTGGGAAAGGAGGGAGGGTGAGAGACTCGAATATGCGTTGCCCCACGACAGCGTCGTCATTGGCATTGTCGTTTAAAACCTGCCTATTGTTAGTATGCATCGCTGAACGCTGAAGACGCGGGCGGCGGACCGTCATCATCGTGGGATCGTGACCCGACGTCTCAATAGAGTTTGAAGTTCCCTGCTACCAAAATGGCAGGATCGGGCCGTTCGCATGGTCATCCCAAGTGCATACATTTCCGCGATTTGGGCCCTGAACTACTGGCAAAGCTGCAAAAATATCTCGGTGAACTAAAGGCTTGATCGTCCTTCTTCAAGCGGCGAGCAAAAATAAAATAGGTGTCTGTCTGAGAGACTCTCCCAGTTGCTGAGAAAATCAACGCACCAACGGTAACGTTCAGTCATCCCACAAACTCTCGTCATGATACGGCATTATTAGGACCAGTTGGAACGATGGGATCGCAAACACCATCGCCACCATCATGATGCATTGATGATGCATCGTGGTGTACTGCCAATGTCCCGGTCCAACCGTGGGGCGATTGGTCAATCAAGGCTAATTGCCAAAAGGGTCTGATCCACGGCAAGGCCACTGCCAGTGCTGCGGATGCATTCGTCCCCACACTGCCGATGTGCCACGGGACCCACGAAGCAGGCTAGGGAGTTCGAAGCATGCCGATAGCCTGGTGAGTTCGTGCGCAAGACGTCAAACAACAATGGTGCACCTTCCATTTGCTTACCAGGATACTTGTGGACACTTGTATGGTGGATCCAAATCGCAGAATCATTGGACTCTGAAAAAAAAAACAAAGGTAGGTCGTCCGCCGAACCTATCATTGACCATCGAGTCCGGCGGGACCCACGTCAACTTTGACAAAGCTTGCGGCCCTCGGAGGTGACTTTTCACTCGGACAACGCACCACTCGGGCGAGTCAAGTTGTACCGGCAGTCGAGTCAACTACTGACACAGTCTGTGAATCCCTCATCGCACGCTCAGATAGGAGGGTTAATGGTAGCTGCTAGGGGGATTAGGCTGCAAAGAATCAGTGCATCCGCGCGAGGAGTCGTTACACAGGATCTATTAGGGGCCCCCTTGCAGTATGCCGTAGGCTGGACGTGCATCAGGAGCGCGCGCGAGTCAATCTACGCGTTTGACATGTTTGAAACAATGCACTAATTAACTTCTTATAATCCGGTGACCAGACCAAACTTCTCACCCCACCGTTGTTGGAGTGGAAGGTCGCCCTCCGAGTCACGCTGATACACCCTACTCGACGCCAAGCACAACGCTCTAGTGGGCATGACTCGACTCTACGAGTGGGGCACAATCGCGCATTCGCAAAGGTTGAAATGCAAGCAGACGAGCTCGAGTTAGTTACAAGCATAAGTACAGACCGCCGCATGAGGGGCCAACAATGCCCGGGTGATGCATTAGAACTCGTTTCTTATCTTACAGTCTTGGGACCTTTGGTGACACACAGTGGGACCCTCCGTCACAGCTTCGTCATGCGCACATCCAACCAGCCCCCACCAACTAGCATCCGTCACGTGCAAGGGTTGCCGGTGGATTCAATCCCTCTACCGGCCCTTGAACTCCCGGCCCTACTCCCGAATCTGTGCAATCCGTGGAAGGTGCTGCACGAAACTGCGAGAGGGACGTCAAAAGTAAATCGCTTTGGTTCCTCTGTGTCGTGTTCCTCAGATTAAAGAAAATCCGAGAAGCAAGCATACTATGCATTGCCATCTGAGGACTATGAGAAGATGCTCAAACTCGTCAGTAATCAAAGCACTGTCACATTCTTTGCGAGAAAAAAAGAGGGACTGACTAGGTGAGAATGTCCGCATATGAACTCTGCTCCATTAGTTCAAGCTAGTCTGATAAACCGGATGGGATGAACTCACAGGCGCAGTCAGCGTGACTACAGTATTGAGCAAGGAAAAAACTGTTAAACTGGTAAGAAATCACGAATGAGAGGGAGATACGAGTGGAGCTTACGCAGTATGGCCCCCACGTACATCACCCCATCACGATAGAGCGTCACGATCAGTTGACAAGAAGGATTTCCTTGTTTCATCTTCCGAAATGCCATCCAGTTCAAGCACAGCATTCCTGGAAGGAAAGAATGGGTCAGAATACACACCCCAGAGTATGACGTGTTTACCCATCTCATAGACTGTCAGACAGCCGTATGAAATCCCTGTAGCCTGTTTACTTTCTACCCCGAAGCATTTGAGGGCCTCAGAAACCGCTGTATAACAGATTGGTAAGGCAATATGAACAGGTAGATATGTTGTGACATACAATGTGAGGAGAGGGTCTGTGAGGCGGCGATGGCAGCCGTCCCACATGCCTTGCGGCAGTATTTACCACATTGGAAGAAGTACATATCAGGAACACATACCACTCCAAATGTACACATCCCGACAAGGACTCTCCTGTCTTGCTTCCAGAATATACATGTCCGTATGATAATCATCACTGCTCCGAAAAGCTGCATTGAATATCCTATTTTGCCAAGATATTGATCCCGCACCTTCCGCGACAAAAATACACAGGTAGTATACAACTAGAAAGGAACATTAAAATGAGCATGCCCACATGATGTATGGCTCACCCGTTGTTGGCATTGCAAAGACACTACACTAGAAACACCAAGTAAAAAACTCACCCATCAATTCAAAGCCAAATGTGAATGGTCAGCCTTACACGGGTATTTTGCCAGCGAAATGTTGAATGAGCAGACCTTTGGATGTGTCCTCAAAAGCCAGAAAAAGGTTAACGACATACTTGAATTCGCCATTGCAAGCAAAAGAAACGGCAGGTAACGCAAGCTAGCAAAATGAATTCTTCCTGCCGTCCACCTCGTTCCATAGAGCCATTTGACCTTGGCAAAAAAAAAAGCATTAATCCTCAACAAAATCTTGGCCGGAAGGCACTGTCGACATACTTCTTCTCCTACTGTGAGGCAGTAGTCGAATGCCTAAGGTGCGGTTAGTCGGCAAGGGACATAGCAGCACTGAATAGATTTATCCTACCAGCAGTGCTGTGGCGGCGGCTACGAGGATGGATTCAACGAATGACCGAAACAGATTTATGACAATGAAGACACTTACCAACACCGCGCTACGAAGAGTTGAGTAGCAAATAAAGGAGAACCGCGACACAAAAGGGCAGCCGGACACTCACCTCCGATATCTGCAGGTACGAATCCACTGCGGCAACAAGCATCCCTGTGTAAGAGCGATACCAACCTGGGAACAACAAAAGCTGAGAGTGAGTGAGAGGGAGCGAGGGTGAAGATGCTCGTTGCTGCGCGATGAGCTCGCCGTCACCGTCACTAAAAACTCCCCAACAGTATGCACTATTGAAGGTTGGAACCCCAGTCGACGTTAGCCGATTACGTCGACGCTTCAAATGAGTTTGCGGTTGGAGATCCGCTGCCACCAGAAATGGGAAGGTCGGGTCGTCCATACGCCAGCTGTACCCTGAAGCTGTACATGCCACCTTCAAACGCAACACTGGCAAGGATTTCACCGAGTTCGAGAGTAGCGGTTCGGCAACTCGAGTTTCTTCCTTCGACGTGGTGCTACGGATGAAACCCTCGCCACCTGCTCGCAATTTCTTTCTTGAGGGCACATAGTATGACACACCCCCAGTGTTTTGCCACTTTCTTGTCATGACGCGACCTCGTCAAATCTACGGATAACAGGAGATTCAAAGATTGGGACGATGTTCGTGGCATTCGCCTACCACCAATGCCATCATGTGTGAAACAGTGTGATTCATAATGTTGCGCCGCGATGTACTACCGCTAACGCCTTCAGCCCGGCTGTGACCTGCCAAGCCTGGGTATGCTGACCCGTTGTCGTTTGCCCGTGGTTGTCGTATTTGAGTGACGTGGGGTGCCTGCAGCGCCCGCTCCTCGGGTTCCTAAGCCTCCAAGTTGACGCTCGGAGTGCCGTTCGAAGCTACGGTTTGGTACCATTACCCGAGAGGTTACTGCCACCGCAGGCGGTGATCCCATGGCGGGCCTTGTTGCTATCAACGTTGGGCGCAACGCGACTGTCGCCGTAACCATTCCTGTCAATGGCCTTCCCATCGTTGCCGATCTGGGGTGAGTCGATCGTATGTCTTCTTTCCCGAACGTGGGGATCGACGCTGGCACGTGCGTTCTTGATAGCACGACACGCTCACAGCCTACCGCACTAGCTGAATGGTTGCCGCGAACTTTATTGAGAGGTGGACCCCGTGCACGGACAACCCTCGACGCCCTGATCCTTTGTGACGATGATGCCAACCCCATCGCAGCTCGTAGGTCATTCACCACCCCTCCTGCCTGAGCGTGCGTTCGCAAGTTCGTAATGGCGCAGGCTACATGTATGACTTGACGCGCTGCAAGCATCGCCCGAACCGAAATTCGAAATCAACTTCGAGTGTTGACGAGACTCGGAACCGATCGATGGAGTGCTTCTACGAGCCACTGGTAGTCGCGTTGGCGTTGCGCGCGAACTTGGCTGCATCAGATTTCCTCGCCTGTTTTATGGAACATTGACAGAGTAGGGACGAATCATGACAACGCTCAGTGGCCCTGCCGGCTGTTGGCTGTCGACCAACCCAACTGCAAGCATGGTGTTCGTCTCAGTTTTGGGGTTATTTTCTTCTGCAAGTGCAGGGTTGGATTGGGCATGGCAGCGCGCTGCCGAAAAGAGGAAGGGAAAGAGATTGTCAGTGTCGGGTGCGAATATCCCCATGGGGATCTGTCGCTTGAATGACGGCGGTCGCAAAACCTTGAAACGCAGACGGGTGAGTCCAAGTCGGCTAATCCAATATTGGGGTCAAGGATAAAGGTAGTCACAGAGACGCGATGACTCAGCCACACGTCGCGAATTTAGACAACGGTTTGGTTTCACAATACTTGGCTGCCAATAGTGTCAAGCGCTTGTTCGGAGACGCGCTTGTTATTACAAGAGTGTAACTACAAATATTTCATATCACTTCGAGGCTAACTACGGAAAATGAAGCAAGTACACAGAGGGGCAGTGGGATCACCAGGGACGAAGAGGGGACTGATAAACCATCCAAAGGGACAACGTGCATGTCATGCCGAGCAACCAAAGGTTCACCTCCGACCCACCCTGCTCAACTGGAAGTTCTCAATGTATGCTCGCTGGTACCGGACGGGATAATCCGAGAGCTTCCGTGCATAGCAATGCGGTTGGCGTCCCTCAGGATCGCTCATACATTAACCCCCTCTACTGGCGACCAAACCCTCCGCCCCCAAACCTACTTCCGATCCCGTGGAATCCACCCCGGGCACTGCACAAAATTCAGAGAGGGACATCAAAAGCGTGTCCCTTTGTTCTCTATGTACCGTCTTCCTGAGATTGAAGTAAATCCGAGAAGCAAGCACGCTGTGCATGGCTATCTGAGAGCTATGAGAAGTCGTCAGTGATCCAACACTGTTACCTCGTTGGCAAAGGGTAAAGGGACCAACAAGATGGAGGCATCCACATATGAACTCTGTACTTTGTCAACTCAAACTAATTCGATAAATCGAATGCAACGAACTCACAGACGTAGTCAGCGCAACAATAACATTAAGTACGGAAAAGACTGCCAAACCGGTAAGAAATCATGAAAAAGGAAGATGTGAGTGGGTCTTACGCAGCATGGCCCCTATATACATCACTCCGTCACGATACAGCGTCGTGATCAGTTGGCCGGGAGGGTTTTGTCGTTTGATGTTCCGAAATGCGATCCAGTTCAATCCCAGCATTGCTGGAGAGAAAGAGCAACTCAGAGCACTTGCATTAGAATGAACCAAAGCAGACCCACCCATCTCATGGACCACCAGGCAGGAAAGTAAGATTCCCGTGGCCGGTTTACTATCTACCCCAATACATTTGAGGGTCTCATTAATCGCTGTGTAATAGACTGGTAAGGTAGCATGAGTGAACAGATGTGTCACGACATACCAATCTGGGGCGAGGAGAAGGTTCGTGTAGTGACAATACCGACTGTCGTACACACCTTGGAGTAGCGTTGGTCACATTGAAGTACATGTCAGAAACACATACCACTCCGAAAGCGCACATTCCGACAAGGATTATCTTGTTTCGCTTCCAGAATACATGCGTTCGTATGATGATCATCACTATTCTCAAAAAGCTGAGTATTCTACTATCCCACGATGTTGGTCACACACCTTCCGCGAGAAAAATGCACACGTAGGATGCAGCTGGAAACGGACATCAAAATGAGCATGCTCACACGATGTATATCTTGCCTTTCATCAGTATCATAGGGGAACCACACTAGAGATGCGAAGCAAACTCAGCCACCGTTTGAAGCCAAATGCTAGTCAGCCTCACTGCATGGGCATCCCGAAAGTGAAACACTGAGAGAATGGACCGTTGGATGTCACCCTGGCCACAACAAACGAAGAAGGGTCGATCACATACCTACATTTTCCGTCGCGAGTAAAAGAAACGGCAGGTAGCGCAGCGCCGTGAAGTGAATTCTTGCTACTGTCCACTTCGTTCCATAGACCCATTGGACCTTGGCCAAGAATATATCAATCCCACGAGGGAACTTGACCGGGAGATACATACTTCCTCTCTGATTGTGAGGCAGTAATCGATTGCCTGAGGTACAATCAGTCAGTGGGGGGACGTAGCAATACTAGTTAAATATGTCCTACCAATAATGCTGTGGCAGCGGCTACGAAGATGAACGTCTCAATAGAGGGTCGAATCGGATTTCCGACAATGAGGATCACTTGCCAACACCATACTACGAAAAGTTGGGTAGCAGGGCTTCAGCAAAGTGAATTTCCTACACAAGGGCAACCAGTCACTTGCCTGTGATATCTGCAGAAACGTTTCTACAACGGGAACACTGGCAGGCATCCCTGGGCAGTGAGGACTTGCACCTCAACAGTTGCCCTGTGTAGGAGCAATACTACAAACCAAGGAGCAAAACAAAGGATGAGGGTGATGGTGTTCGTTACTGCACCGTCACCGTCACTGAAAAGCTGGCCAATAGTACCCGATCACTGAACGTTGGAACCCCGGTCGACGTCGTAGCCGACTATATCGACTCTTCAATCCAGTTTGAAGTCACGGTTGGGGATCCGCTGCCACCAGAAACGGCAAGGTCGGGTAATCCATACGCTGGCTGTACCTTGAAGCTGTGCATGCCATCTTTAAACGCGACGCTGGCAAGGTGGCAAGGTGTGGCGACTCGATGACCTTTGTTCGATGTGGTACGGACGAAACCCCGGCCGCCTGCTCGTAATTGTTTTCTTGAGGGTGCCCAGTACCAAGAAATCAACGCACCCGCAGCATTTTGACACCTTCCCATCATGACGCGGCGGCATTAAATCCAATGGATAAAAGGAGATTGGAGCGATATTTGTGCCATTTGTACAGCAACACTGCCATCCTGGTGATTCACGATGTCGCGTCGTGATGCTACCACCATGCCTTTAGCCTGGCGATGACTTGCCGAGCCTGACCCCGTGGTGGTTGTCGTATTTGAGCGACGTGGGGTGCCAGTAGCGCCCGCTCCCTGGGTCCCTTCGCCTCTGCGTTAACGCTCAGAGTGCCGTTCGAGGCTTCGGTCGGTAACATCATCGAGGTGGCTGCCACCGTAGCACGGACCTTGCTGCTATTCATGTTGGGCGGGATATGACCGTCATCGTGACCATTCCCGTCGATGTTCCCATCCTCGCTGGCCCGGGGGTGAGTCGATTGTATGTCTTCTTTCCCGAACGATGCACGTGCGTTCTTGATAGCACGACACCGTCTACTGCACTAGGTGAGCTGTGCCCGCGAACTTTGTCAAGGCAGACCTCGTGAACAGACGGTCCCCGACGCCCTGAGACTGGGAATGGATGGATGGCGTGGTTCTACGAGCTACTGGTGGCCGCGTTGGCGTTGCGCGCGAACTCTGCTTCGGATTCCCTCACCTGTCTTAGGTAGAGTGTAAGATGAGTTGGCACGACGGCACTCACAGTGGCCTTGCTGACTGTTGGCCGTCGACCAACTGCGAGCACGGCGCTCGTCTCAGATGATCGGATTCTTCAGCAGTTTTGGGGCTATTTTCTTCTGCAGGTGCAAGGGCGACTGCGCACGGGCCGGTCCCGCAATACTTGGCTACGAATGGTATCAAGCGTTTCTTTGGAGATGTGCTTGACACAGTTCGTGACAAAAGGAGATACTGTACTCGACGTCACCCCAAGGCTCAGAGGGTGACGACGAAAAATCAAGTGAGCAATTATGTAAAGGAGCAGTAGGATCACATCGGGCACGATGAGCAAACCAACAAACCAGAAAACCCATCCAGAGGGACAAGCATGATAGGAACGCGCGTGTCATGCCGAGCGACCGAAGGTGGGTCACCTCCGACCCAGCCCGCTCAACTCCCAAGCCATCCGCCGCTGCACAAACGGCAACGACAGCTTTTCGGTCGGACCGAAAGACGGCAAGTCAACAGCCTAGAAGATAGCTTGATCCATGAGCCGCGTCAAGGCTACTATCAGTGCTGCGGATACGATTTGCTAATGTGCAACTGGTGGACTGATGTCGATTTCTGGGCCGAGTCTCTGCATAAGCCCATACCAGGCATTGACACAAGCTATAGAAACTAGTAAGGCTTCCCATTCGGGCAACCCTTCTAAGTTCGGAGCAAACTAGACAATTCGTGGTGCCAGCCCCAAGTCCACTTTCTGTACATTCATACAGTTAATCCAGCCCACGAGATCACCCAGTTCCGACTAACAGCGAACGCAGATTGACCGCCAAAACCATCAATCTCCGAGACCGTGACCACGTCGACTCCCAAAGAAGCCTATCTCCCGTTTGAACGACCCACCACAGCGAGTCAAGTCTTACAGACAACCCTACTACCAACGCAGTCTGTGAAGTTCTCAACGTATGCTCGCTGGCACTGGACGGGATAATCCGAGAGCTTCCGTGCATAGCAATGCGGTTGGCGTCCCTCAGGATCGCTCGTACATTAAACCCCTCTACCGGTGCCCAAACTCTCCGTCCCCCAAACCTAATTCCATTCCCGTGGAATCCCCCCCGGGCACTGCACAAAATTCCGAGAGGGACATCAAAAGCATGTCCCTTTGTTCTCTATGTACCGTCTTCCTCAGATTAAAGTAGATCCGAGAAGCAAGCACGCTGTGCATTGCCACCTGAGAGCTATGAGAAGTCGTCAGTGATCCAACACTGTTACCTCGTTGGCAAAGGGTAAAGGGACCAACAAGATGGGGGCATATATATATGAACTCTGTGCTTTGTCAACTCAAACTGGTTCGATAAATCGAATGCGACGAACTCACAGGCGCAGCCAGCACAACAATAACATTAAGTACGGAAAAGACTGTCAGACCGGTAAGAAATCATGAACAAGGAAGACGTGAGTGGATCTCACGCAGCATGGCCCCTATATACATCACTCCGTCACGATACAGCGTCGTGATCAGCTGGCCGGGAGGGTTTTGTCGTTTGATGTTCCGAAATGCGATCCAGTTCAATCCCAGCATTGCTGGAGAGAAAGAACAACTCAGAACACTTGCATTAGAATGAACCAAAGCAGACCCACCCATCTCATGGACCATCAAGCAGGCAAGCAAGACCCCCGTGGCCGGTTTACTCTCTACCCCAATACATTTGAGGGTCTCATTAATCGCTGTGTAATAGACTGGTAAGGTAGCATGAGTGAACAGATGTGTCACGACATACCGATTTGGGGCGAGGTGGATCGTGAGGCGACAATACTGACTGTCGTACACACCTTGGAGTAGCGTTGGCCACATTGAAGTACCTGTCATGAACACATACCGCTCCGGATGCGCACATTCCGACAAGGATTATCTTGTTTCGCTTCCAGAATACATACGTTCGTATGATGATCATCACTATTCTCAAAAAGCTGAGTATTCTACTATCCCACGATGTTGATCACACACCTTCCGCGAGAATAATGCACACGTAGGATGCAGCTGGAAACGGACATCAAAACGAGCATGCTCACATGATACATGGCTTGCCTCTTATCGGCATCAGAGGGAAAGCACACTAGAGATGGGAAGTAAACTCAGCCACCGTTTGAAGCCAAATGCTAGTCAGCCTCACTGCATGGGCATCCCGAAAGTGAAACACTGAGAGAATGGACCGTTGGATGTCACCCTAGCCACAAAGAACGAAAGAAGGGTCGACCACATACCTACATTTTCCATTGCGAGGAAAAAAAACGGCAGGTAGCGCAGCACCGTGAAGTGGATTCTTGCTACTGTCCACTTCGTTCCATAGACCCATTGGACCTTGGCCAAGAATATATCAATCCCACGAGGGAACTTGACCAGGGGATACATACTTCCTCTCTGATTGTGAGGCAGTAATCGAATACCTGAGGCACAATCAGTCAGTGGGGGGACGTAGCAACGCTAGTTAAATATGTCCTACCAATAATGCTGTGGCAGCGGCTACGAAGATGTTCAACGCCTCAATGGATGGTCGAATCGGATTTCTGACAATGAGGATCACTTGCCAGCACCATACTACGAAAAGTTGGACAGCAGGGCTTCAGCAAAGTGAATTTCCTACACAAGGGCAACCGGTCACTTGCCTGTGATATCTGCAGAAACGATTCTACTGCGAGATCAGGCATCCCTGAGCAGTGAAGACTTGCCCTTCAGCAGTTGCCCTGTGTAGGAGCGATACTACAAACCAGGGAGCAAAAAAAAAAAAGGATGAGGGTGACGGTGCTCGTGACCGCACGACGAACTCGCCGTCGCCGTCACTGAAAAGCTCGCCAATAGTACCCGATCACTGAACGTTGGAACCCCGGTCGACGTCGTAGCCGACTATATCGACTCTTCAATCCAGTTTGAAGTCACGGTTGGGGATCCGCTGCCACCAGAAACGGCAAGGTCGGGTCATCCATACACTGGCTGTACCTTGAAGCTGTGCATGCCATCTTTAAACGCGACGCTGGCAAGGTGGCAAGGTGTGGCGACTCGATGACCTTTGTTCGATGTGGTGGACGAAACCCCGGCCGCCTGCTCGTAATTGTTTTCTTGAGGGTGCCCAGTACCAAGAAATCGACGCACCCGCAGCATTTCGACACCTTCCCACCGTGACGCGACGGCATTAAATCCAATGGATAAAAGGAGGTTGGGACGAGGTTTGTGCCATTTGCACAGCAACACTGTCATCCTGTGTGATTCATGATGTCGCGTCGTGGTGCCACCGAAGTACCTTCAGCCTGGCGATGACTTGCCAAGCCTGCTGACCCGTTGTCGTCTGCCACGTGGTGGTTGTCGTATTTGAGCGTCGTGGGGGGGGTGCCAGTAGCGCTCGATCTCTGCGTTCCTTCGCCTCTGCATTGACGCCCAGAGTGCCGTTCGAGGCCACGGTCGGTAACATCATGCCACCGTAGCAGACCGTGATCCCATCACGGACATGACCGTCGCCGTGACCATCCCTGTCGATGTTCCCATCGTCGCTGGCCCAGGGGTGAGTCAATTGTACGTCTTCTTTCCCCGAACGTAGGGATTGACGCTGGCACGTGCGTTCTTGATAGCATGACACGCTCACGGGTCTACCGCACTAGCTGACTTGCCTACACCGTGGTACATTGGCAGAGCAGGGACGAATCATGACAACGCTCACAGTGGCCCTGCCGACTATTGGCCGTCGACCAACCCATCTGCAAGCATGGTGTTCGTCTCATCGGATAACGGGGACTCTTCAGTTTTGTGGCCATGTTCTTCTGCAAGTACAGGGGTGATGGACGGTTGATGGAGAGAGATTGCCAGTGTCGGGTGCAAATATCCCCACGGGGATCTGTCGCTTGGATGACGATGGTCGGTATATTCACCAAGACGCGATGAAGCGAATTCAGACGTGGCGGTTGTCATCCAGCGTTTCTTTCGAGATGTGCTTTAACCTAGGATATACTACAAATATTCAGTGTTCACCTCCCTCTCCGAGGGTGACGACGAAAAATTAGTACTACTAAGTAGTACGCAAAGGGTAGTTGGATCATGATATACATCGGGGACGAGGAGCGAGCCAACAAACCAGAACATCCATCCACAGGGACAAGCATAGGAACGTGCACGTCATGCCAAGCAAAAAAAAAAAAAGGAAACAAAAATTCACCGCCGTCCGAGCCCGCTCAACTCCCAGGCCATGCGCCGCTGCGCAAACGGCACCTTGTCCGCCAGCCACAACAGCCAATCCCTCACCGTCGTTGCGCTGATTGGCAACCACCAGCACACCCACTCGTCCTGCCTGGTGCTCATCGTCGACAACAAGCCCTTGGTGAGCCCGATCACCTCGAGCGCGCGCGCGTGCCGCACCGCTGCGAAATCGCGCAGGATCGCGTCCGCCTCGGCGAGCGTCGCCGTTTCGGCCGCGCGCACGTGTTTCGTCAACGCCTCCCCTAAAAAGACGGCGTCCCGCAGACCGAGGTTCATGCCCTGGCCGCCCGCGGGGGAGTGAATGTGAGCCGCGTCTCCGACGAGGAGTATCACGCCACCCTCTGTCTGTCCCTCTCCCGACGCGGACGCAGATGATGGAGAACCCAGGCGGGTAAACGACGTGTCCGCGATCGCGGCGTGGTTCCGGAAACGGGTCGACCAAACGACGTCCTTGATGCGCACCGACTTGGCCGTCGGGTTCACGGAAGGATCAGACGACAGACGAGACGAGGCGAATCGATCGACGAGGGTCTGCAGATATTCCTTGCTGGGCGCGTGTGGCACCTCGCCGTATTCCAGCGGAACGCCCGACCCAATCCGGTAGAGCTGATCGGGGGGCACGTTGGTCTGACCGTGGGCGACGAGGTAGTCGCGAAACGTGGAAGGCAGGGCGACATGCAGGAAGAAACTGTCCTGGGACAGGGTACCCACGATCGGAGGGCCCTCGAGCGGACTGTCAAACGTGACGTCTGCGAGCACCATCTGCGCCAGGTTGGAGTCTTGTTCTACCTGCTTCCCCATCGGATCGGCGAAACCGATACCAGCCGCGGTGCGGACCTACGCGGAGCGAGTGAGCACCATGTGAGACCGAAAGAGCACGAGCACTGACGACAGAGCGTGCGCCGTCGGCACCGACGACATATTTCGCGGTGATGACCTTGCCGTCTTCGAACGTGACGTCGGTCAGGTGCGCGTTCCCCGCATTGCGCTTCACGCCGACCACCCTGAGCGGCCGGTGGATGGTGACGCCAAAGCCCGCCAGCTTCGTGTGGAGCACGTGCTCTGTCAGGTTTTGCGGGATGAGGAGCGCGTACGGGTGGCGGGTGTATGGTTTGAGGTAGGACAGGTCGGGGCTCACCAGGACGCTCGAGCGCGTCTCGATCGTGGGCCGTGTGGCCTTTGTGCCCTGCGATACGAGGTCGTCTACACACCCGATGGAACCCAAGGCCTTTGGGATATACGGATCAGTTGTGGTGTCGGTGACATAGAAGACAGACCTGCCTCGAGCGTGGCAGCGTGAACGACGAGGGCGCGCGACGTGTTTTCGCCGTGTGCGACTGCGTCCACGACGACAAAGTCGCGAAAGCCGTGATGCAGAAGGGAGAGTGCGGCGGCGAGGCCAGTTGGGCCGGCGCCGACGATGAGTACGGTTGTCGTGTCCGGAAGTGACATTGAGCTGTGTGATGGAGATCGTCGAGGGCCAACTGCTGTCGGTTTAAGTAGGATCGGCTGACGGGCGGGTCAACACCCCGGCGCGTTCGTGCAGAGTGACAAATCGCGCTGACGACGGACCCACGCGCTCGCCGCACCAGCAACGCAGAGCGAGCTGGACATGGAGGGCCTTGTGGACGCGATGGCTGTAAGCTGGCGATGGGAATGACTCAGGCAGCTCGCCAAAGCGCACAGCTCAGTCAGCCCAACCTCCGTTCCGGCCCGACCAAGACACGAGCACTGTCTATCTACATTCCCTTGTCCGTCTCAGGCCGCACATCGCACCTCCCCGCCCCCGACCATGACGATCGTCGCACCGAGACACCACCCCAGCTCGGTCCCCTCGATCCGCTTCCCCAGCTCGACCGTCCGTGCGTCCGCAAACTCGTACCCGAGTCCGAGCAGCGCGTGCATAAACGTCAGGTCGAGACACCATTCCGGTCGGTCGTGCAACTCGGCCATCACGTCCGTGGTCCAGTCGCCCCAGTGATCCTGCCAGCTGTCCGGTCCCGCACAGACTTGGCCTGCCAGCGTCGCGACCGTCGAGACCGTGATCGCAGGTTGGACGCCCCCAGGCGCAGAGGGTATCAGGGGTATAATCCGATCGTAGAAATACGACAGCAAAAGCACGTTGCCCGTCGGGAACGCGTCCATCAGCGAGGGCTGGTAGACACCGTCGAACGAGCACGGCTTGACCTCGCAGATACTGTACACCGTCAGCAATCGAGAGAACACGTTCAGAAGACACCACTCACGCATCCTTGGCCATCACGAGTTCCATCACCCGGTTGCACGCCTCGAAGCTCCCAACGTCCTCCCCCGCCATCAGCACCCGCACCTTGTCGTCCCCCACGGACACCTCCACCTCCTTCGTCGTCCCCTGCGCGAGACACGGGTTCGCCACCCGCCGCAGCCCGCCCGCCTGGCCCGCCACCGTCCTCAGCCCGTCCATAAACTCCACGACCCGGTGCACGCTCGCCCGCGCACTCTTCAGCCCATACCCCAGATACGAGTGCTGATACAGCACCCTCTCCTGCCCCCCCACCACGAGCGCATACCGGTGCTCCCCCTCCTTGAGCGCCACGCCCGCCTCCCCACCCCGCTCCGGCTCAAACACGATCTGCGTCGACCCACCCCCCAAATCGAGCACCGCGTACGTCCCCTCGTCCCCACCCGCCCCGAGCGTGCCCATCAGATAATTCACCGTCATCCACGCATACACCCCTTCCTCCCGCCCGTCCATGATCGCCACCCCCCCCTCCCCAACGACCCGGAACGGATACCGGGCCTTCAACCGCGCCTCCACCGCCGCCAAGATCGCCCCGCTCTCCGCAGCGCCCAACAACCGCAGCCCGGCGGTCGCCTTGACCGCCACCGGCGTACAGCCGTGCAGCGCCTCGGGCACGACCCGCACCGCCTCATCGA
>JBBPLS010000381.1:0-20498 GCA_038089895.1 Boletellus ananas | reverse complement strand
GTTGGTCTTTCGTGCCACGCTGCGCCAGCAAAGGCAATGTGAGGTCCTTTTCGGGCATCTATCAGAAATGTTCAGTGACGGCGACGAAGAACGTACCATACACCAATACCAGAAAACATGGGCAGATCGACGACGTTTCGGTACACCTGTCCGAGAAAGCTTGCTGGTAATGGAGTGCAGCTTGAACATAGGGCTCGGCATTCCCAGTCCCGATTTCGTTCTCGACCTCCAAGATTGCATACAGACATGGACCAACGTCGTCCCGGATGTCGCCATCCGTCTTGAATTGCTTTCCTGCAACTTGAATGACGCCCCGAGCGAAACGGAGCCCCCAGTCGTCAAAAAGTTTGCGAAAAATCTCAGCCCGGCCCGTCTCGGGATCATTGGCGTCCTCATGCCCATACCACAACCTCATTGCATCCATAAATTCGGCCGCCAATCGGTTGTGTTCGGCGTTTGGGACAAGTGTCCGGCGTTCGTCCATGAACGTGCCAAACACTGAATGGGGGTTAAAGGAAGTGGAGGTGTTGTAGTGTCCTTCGGTCCCCGGTTGCAATGTAAAGCCCGAGGACCGCTTTGGAAGTCGCTAAAATACTTGGGTTGGGCGGTGGTGGAAGTTCATCTGGAAAAAAAAAAATAGATGAGAAGACAATATAGTACTATATAGTACTATATAGTACTCATATAGTGCTGATAGCACCTGTAGACTTCTGTTTTTTTCTAGATGAAGGAACTACGCCGTACTTGCGGACAGAGGCGCAATGCCCTGCGCGATCAAAACTTTTGACAGGGTGTTCTAATCGAGGGCGCCCGGACACCTTGACAACGATGTGTATACAGGTGGGAGAAGCGATTGCATAGCAACAGTGAATCCGCCAGCGGCGCTTTACTGAGTGTAAAGTGGTGACGCACTTTGTCGTAGTTCGCCACGATGAGGTCATACAGTTCCATGCGGGCGAGATCTACTGTTCCCAGAGACGGCCACGCTTCCTGGATCCTCCTCTTCAAGTCTATGACCCACAGTCTCTCGGACAACGTGATCTTCTTGAGATTGACCACTTCAGAGCCATAGAGCGAGCAGGACAGCGCGATATCGGTAGAAAAATGCTGAGCCAACCAGTCTGGAGACTTTTGTTCAGCCACCGTTCGATGGGGAAGCGGAGATACCCCCTTTGATTGTCTACCTCGACCACGATATGCGGTTTGTTATCGGAGCAGGCACCATTGAAAACGACGCCCACTGTATCTTTACCGCAGACAACCTGTGACGATCCGGGGGAAACGATCACCTCTTCCAAATACGTTGTGTCCGCGGGAAGACTGCGACACAGTTTGCGAATAGCAAAGGAACCGGTTGGCAACGACAGCGCCTCAGAGACCTTGACCATGAGATCGAGACCGCGCATGTCGGGTGCAACGCCGACGTATCTGGTGGAACTGAGTGGGAGACCGCATACCAGAAAGGAGAGCACGAGCGAGTTGGATGACACGAAAGCCTTCAGGGGCTCGGTCGGCTGTTGACCTAAATCCGCTTCCCAACGCCACCCGACCTGCTCGCTAAACGAGCCTAGTTGGGCAACACATGACTGGTGTTCGGTCGTTCTCCCATCGTCACAACATGCTTGCGACGAGACATTCCGATATCGCCGTCTAGATAGATGGGCATTCGACACACACGCAACGGCGCACACAAAGTAAAACGTTCCTCAGACGAACAAGCCAGGTGGGCCACGCCAGAACGCCTACGTCGTTTGTGTCGTCGAACCCGACGCCCTCCTGGACAGCAAAGATCCGGTGCGGATCGTACTCATTCTGGGTGCTCTTCGGCTTGTCATGGTGCGCTCTGCAGGGTCAGCACGGAGAGCACCTTGGCGAGTTGGGTCGCATCGGCCGCGATCGCCTCTATCCCAGTACCCATACTGGGTCAGATACGTCGATCCAAGGTGCCGTCGTCGGCAGGGCGGTCTCGTTGGTCATGTTGGGTGCATCATACCCAAACGTCATCCCGTTGGTGATGGTGCCATAGCCACCCCAACCGTTGTTTCACGACGCGTGCTGGTGATTCAAGTATCCCTCGACGAGGACAGGGAGGACGGAAGAATGGGTGACGTTGGCCTGGAAGATGAATGAGTGGGCCAGCCGACCATTCGTCTGCCTCGAGCGCTTTCGTGGTGACTAGGTTGATCCCGCGGTGACCGAGGTCGCGATAGAACAACTAGAAGGAGGAGGGCGTCCGGAGCTGGCGTTTTGGAGTGTTTTAAAGGTTGAAAAGCACGACTTTTTTTGGAAATTTTAATTCACAGATGAGTTCTCGAGTCCCCCGGGCCAGAATGAAAAATGTGCATCGGCGCGGATAATATTTGAAAGGCAAACAGCCTAATTACATGTCTCCTGCGTACGAGATCTCTGAGACTCGAGCCTCGCATCGGACTTTGGGCCGAGGGGAGGAATCAGGCAGACCTCCGTGGCAGTGCCTTCCACCCTTTTCTGAGCCCCTTTGCTTCGATGATGCTGGCGGGCATGCAGTACACGGGATCCAAGTCCACCAGGCCAGGGTAGCCGAGGAGCGAGAGGCCTGTGATGCGTTCAGACACGCACCCAGAGACGTGCACGACGCACCTGCGATGCCAAAGTGGGTGTGAAAGACGTCGACCATGTCGCCGGGGCGATCGGCGATACCGCCCGACTCTGGATCCTGGGCGGAGAGGATGAAGCCGATGAGCTTGTCGCTGTCGATCCAGTGGATGCGGTTGAGGATGGAGAGCGTCGAGAGCACCCAAAACGAGTAGCAGACCTGCCGAGCGTCGGTTGTCGTCGGTCAGAGCGAGGGCGGGATGCTTACGTCTGCCAGTTTTTCGGGGCGGCCGTTGAGTCCGCCGTGGGGGAGTTGGCGCTCTGAGAGCCACCAGGAGAGCATGTCCGAGTCGACGGTGTCGAGCCGGTCGAGGATGGCGAGCGCGGCCACGCAGACAAAGGCTGGTGTGGACGATGAGCACAAAGGGGGCACGGACGGGGACTGCAGACCTTGTCCGGAGTGGCTCTCTGCGCCGGCGATGGCGCCGTAGCCGCCGTCAAAGTTGCGGCACTGGTTGATGTACGCGACCGCGCTGTCGACGTCGATGGCGTCCAGACGGCCGAGGAGCGAGAGCGCGTTGACGGCGATGTAGAGGAAGCGGGTGTCGGTTTCGCCAAAGGCGTCGCCCGCGAACACGCCCGAGGGCTGCTGGAGGGACGCGATGACTGGCGCGCGTGAGCGGGCGTGTGCGCGGGAGGGGGGGACGTACATGCGACGACGCGGTCGGTGTCGAGCCTGTCGAGGGCGTCGAGGGTGACGAGGATCTGGATCGCGCTCAGGGTGGAGAGGATGTGGGCGTCGTGGTCGGGGTGGGCGCCGAATCCGCCTGGATGGGTGAGGACGGGGGCGGGCGGGGACGGGGGCGGGACGGACCTGCGTCGTGATCCCAGCAGGAGAGGACGTACGCGAGGGTGTCGTGTCTGTCGAGCGCGTGGGTGTGTCCCATGAGGGCGAGTGCGGTGAGCGCCCAGTAGATGGCGCTCATGCGGAGGTGTGCGCTCAGGTGGAACGCGAGCTCGTCCTGGCCGTGTGCGAGCGAGGTGATGTACGCCACGTGCAGGTCCACGAGCAGCTCCGTCATCTGGACGGCGACAAAGGATGGTCAGGGGCTGCGCTTGGCGCATTCATTTTTCGGCGTCTGCCGGACAATCGCAACGCTCACGTCCACTCGCCCGTCTCTTCGGTGGCACGCTCCCCATGCCTGCCTCCGCCGTCCAGGGTCCCCTGGGCCCCCAGCTCCCCCTCCCCGTGCCCTGCAGCCTCCCCGAAGACCCGCCCCTGCCACCCGGCCGGACACGCTCCCAGCCGATAGGAGGGCCCAGCTACGGACCCTCGTTCGGACGGCGCGCAAAGAGCGAGAGCGCGCTGAGCGACCCGCCTCTCCCCGAGGCGGATAACGCCGTCAGTGCCCCGCCTCGCCCCCCCACCCTCGCTCACCTCTCCCCCCAGGCCCCGGATCCGTCCCCCGTGCCACCCTCGCCCGTCCCCACCGAGATCATCGCGCCAGAACTCACCCAGGAAGAGATCGTGCTCGACATTCAGCGATCGGGCATTCGGGTGCGCGACTTTGCCTACGAATCACCCATCCCCCTCGACCAGTGTCCCCCGGAACTGTTTGACCCCATCCTCGCCTGGCACGTGTACGAATCCATGCTCGAAAACACCAACCCCGCCCGGAACCCGCTCAACGCGCGACACCTCCGCCGACTCCTCGACCTCGGCTGGGTCTCGGAACACGCCGACGGCCACCGCTGGCTGAAGCAGGACAGAGAGGCCCTGGACAGGTTCGATGCCCGCCCCCGCCACCCCTGGAAAGCCCTCGGGCTCACCCAGCCCAAAAAGGACGATCTGAGGGAGGTGGCCACGACCCGGTTTCAGTGGGTCAATGCCGATCAGCTCGTGCCCCAGTTTGTCCCACGTGGGGCCTCCCGTCTCACCGCTCCGCCCCTGCGTGACCCCCGGTCCGCACCCTCGCCACGCTACCAAAAACGACCCGCCAACGAGCCTGCCGCCGTCGCCGCGTCCGAGGACGAGGACGATCCGAGGGGCTCTCCCCGGCTCAAGAAGCGACGCATGTCGATCGGCGCAGCGTCCCCCACCCGGCACGCGTCCTCGACCCCCGCTCACCTTCCGCTGACGCTCGTCAACGGCAAGCCACCGCAGCAGTTTCCGGCCGGGCGTCCGTCGGACAGTCCGCCAAGACGTGCCCCGGCGGCCCTCCCCAAGCAGGGCACCCTCTCCCGCTCGCTGCAGCGCCACCTGTCCATGACGTCCATTTCCTCGCCGTGCTCGCCCGACCTCTCGCGCTCAGACTCGCGTTCGGCGCTGACGCAGGGCACGCACCGCGACTGACCACAACGCCGATCTCACGCACGTCCTCTCCCACGCCCGGTTGGGTGGGCTCGGGTCCGAGGACATGCCCTGTCCATACCATCTCTTTTTTCATGAACGACATCTTTTTTTCTTGTGGGTGACATGTCAGGCAACGATACATAGGTCACATTTGTATCAGTAAATGTACCGACACCTTGTTACCCTCTTGTAATGCCTTGGAACGCAACGGGTGCGTGGGTCCCTGCACATGGCGAGTCATGGCGTGACTCGTCCACTGACTCGATAGGAACCTCCCCACGCACGCATCGCCTCCGTTGCCCGTGTCATTCAAGCCGAGGAAGATACATGGCAGACGACGCGGGGGACGACGTCGATCGAGGGCCGGCGAAGCGCGATCGTGATTGCCGTGACCGAGTGCGCTACCTCCAAGGACGAGCGTCCAGGCCGACCGCGTGGGCCCCGGGAAGACAGAGGTCCGACGAGGGGCCCTCGATCAGAGCGCCATCAACGCGATCGTGGGGGGGCTGTGAGCGAGAGCGCCGACGCAGGCGATGTCGAGATTGTCAAGCCTGGCGCGACCGGTCGGAGGACGCGGAGACGAGCACGTCGCGACGCCCAGCAGGGCCTGATGCGGGAGGGTAGAAGGAGCGCGTCCGAGAAAGAGAGCGATTTGGGGCGGCGACGCGAGTGTGCCGAGCCAGAATCGAGCGAGTCACCGCACTCGACCGTGATGCTGATCGGCAGGCTAACGCGACCTCGTATTCGCGTCCGCAACACTGACATGGAACACCACCGCCACGATGGCACATGTGCGCGTGCGACGACCGGGGGATGCTCTGGAAAGAGGCTATCCCCAAACGATACGGCGTCGAGGTACGTCCGTGCGCATTGTCGTCCAAGGCACATGGATGCCGATTTCCACGTTCAAGTCGGAGACACTGCAAGGCCTCCCCATCATACCGTGGTACCATATATCGCAACCAGACCTGGCAACGACAGAAACGCGATCAGAGGGTGCCCCCGTATGGACCATACCGATCAGCGCTCAGCATTCCGCCCCGCTGTCAGCGGCCCTAGCACAGAGTGGACACGGAAGAAGAAGGCTAATAATGGGCGCTTCATTGGGACGACTTCTCTGGACGCACGCGAGTATAATTTGAACGCATGGGGTTAGTACTCGCAGGTCATCAACGCGAACGTCACGGTCAGATCAGGAATCAAAGAAGGGATTTACCCCCTCTGTGCTGAATCGGCCGAGACCATTCTTCCGTCGTACAACAAACACATGTCGGCCGGTCCCCGTGGCGAGCCCAATCGTTCACCGCCCAAAGAAAAGTCGTCTACCGGAAGACGTGTACTTGGTGGGCCGAACAAGAAGAGAGCAAAGTTCCACGAAATTTATTTCAGAAGGCACCCTGTTCGGCTTGTGCGGTCCATTACGACTCTTGCATAAACACTCGTAGCCGAACGAGCTAGCCGCCGTTCAAACCGTGAACGAGCGCGACGAACACGCCATTTTATTTTTGGGTTCTCAATTATAGGCAAATGCAGACCTGGCCGTCGTATCTCCACCAACCGGCGCGTCCTTATGGATGATGCAAAGCCATTCTCTGATGCATTTCAGGAAGTCGCATTACAGCACGCCATTACAGCAGCTGGAAAACAAAGTTCCGAACTCGGTTACCTGTGCTGTGTAACGGCCCAACAACACCGATCGCAGGTGGGAAGACGTCCAAGGGGCCGGTGCAACTTGAATGGGCAGCACAGTCTGGAGCGCGCGTACGTCTTCGGTTGATGTCGTCACCTCAGGGTACGTGCGGGCGTTGGAGACGAGTCGCCCATATAAACCTCGTCTTCCTCCGTCCTCTCGTTCCGCTCTGGGCCAAGCTCTCTGCTCCACATGACGCTCACCGCGCTCACATCCGCGACTGTGGCCCTCGCGGCGCTCGCGGGCTCCGTTCACGCGTCGTCGAGCTTCGCCCGTTCGGACACCCTCCCCTCCGGCTGTCTCTGCACGAGCGACCAGTCCTGTTGGCCGTCCAAGGACGCGTTCGCCAAGCTCGAGTCCCAGCTCTCCCAGCCGCTCCTATACCCCGTCCCGACTGCCTGGGCGTGCTACCCCCCGGACGACCCGGCCGGGAACTGCACCGAGGTGACCGAGAACTGGAACAACAACACCTGGCGGACGACCATGGTCGGCACGCGCGTCCCCGCCACCTGGGAGTCGATCCTGCTCCCCAACAACACCTTTGACGCCTGCTTCCTCAACACCTCCGTCACGGGCGTGTGTGACCAGGGTCTCATCCCCGTCATCAGCGCCGACGCGCGTTCGGTCGAGGACATCCAGGCCGTGGTCCGGTTCGTGGTCGACCACAACATCAAGATGGTCATCAAGAACACGGGGTGCGTCGATGCCGTCCGTTTTGCTTCCTACATCATTTCATGACAAATGGTACAGCCATGACTTTGTCGGGCGGGCTTCTGCGCCGAATTCGTTCCAGCTGTGGACACATAATTTCAAGCACCTCGAGTACAACGACGCGTTCGCGCCGCAGGGTGCGCCCGAGGACAGCGAGACGTTTGGAGGTGGGTTCGTGTGTTCACGTGGGCTTCTTGCAAGGCTGACGCCGCTTGGCCGTGCAGGTCTGACGATCACGTCTGGCGTGCAATGGTACGAAGCATATGCCGAGGCAAACAGGCATGGCCGACAGATGGTCGGTGGGGTCTCCACCGGTGGCTCGGTCGGCGCGGGTGCTGGGTGGTTCATGGGTGGCGGACACTCGTTTTTATCGCCCACCTATGGCCTCGGTAAGAAGTCTTCGTTGGATGAGCGCCGCAGATTGCCGACGTGTTATTCGTAGGCGTCGATAACGTGCTGGAAGTGTCCATCGTCCTTTCTACCGGCGAACATGTGGTGGCAAACAAGTATCAACATTCTGATCTCTTCTGGGCCCTCCGTGGCGGCGGCGGCGGCACGTTTGGGGTCGTGACCTCGGTCACCTACCAGACGCACCCACAAACCCCGATCCAGTCGTTCATCTTCCAGGCCAACGTCACCAACTCTTCCGTCCTCCCCGTCCTCGTCGAGGGATTCTTGAAGCACCAGCAAGCGTTCACGGACAACGGTTGGGGCGGGTACGGCATCATCACCAACGGGATGACGTTTGGGTATTATGCGCCCAACATGACCAACGAGACCGCCATGTCGACGACGGCACCCTGGATCGACTTTGTCAAGTCCCTGACGCCTTATGGCGTGACGTATCTGACCCAGTATGGGTACTGGGATACCGTGTATGACCTCGTCTACCAGTTCATGTTCGGTCCCTTGACGTCGGGCGAGGGCGGTGACTACTCGATCGTGTCGAGTCGGCTCCTTTCGCGCCAGGCGATCGCGGCCAATGCGACCCAACTCGCCAAGGTGCTCTCCGTATGCGACACCGAATTCAAGTACGTCCCGGCCCATGATGCCTTGTCGTCTTACTCACATCCGATGACCCTGCACAGCGCCGTCGCCGGTGGCAAAGTGGGCCAGGTGGACCCCGATGCCGTGGCGGTGAACCCTTCCTGGCGAAAGGCCGTCGTCGAGATGGTGTGCTACGCCTCCTGGAACGAGACGTCGACGGTGGACGAGATCCACGAGCAGATCAGTGAGCTGCGTGAGCACATGCAAGAGCTCCACGACCTCTCGCCCAACGACGGTGCCTGCGATGGTAGCGCGACGTGCGCGGGTGCTGACGTGCATGCAGGCGTCGCCGTTCGAGATCGACTGGCAGTACACGTTCTTTGGGAACCACTATGACAAGTTGAAGAGCATCAAGAACAAGTACGATCCACACCGGATCTTTGCGGTCAAGGAGGGCGTCGGGTCCGACGACTGGAACGACGAGTTGACGTGTCGGTACTAGTCCTTCTGGCGTGGCCCGCCTGGCTTCTTCGTTGGAGGACTTTTTTATATATCTTTTATGAGCCTAATTGCGTGTGCGTCGAATATCCCATCTATCTAGACGGCGAGTTGAATCGATAATCGATGTCGGAACGGAGTTTTCCGAACATCCCAATGTTCCAGAAAGCCTCGGTATTGAACTCTCCGAACACCCGAGTGCCCGAGCACACCCCGCACATTGGCGCGGAGATTGAATGATAATCACGCCGATTGCGGTTTCCATGGACCAATAGTGAAGTGCTGCTACTTCTGCTCACTCTCAGCGAACAGTCCTAGCGATTGATTTCAGTCGACCTCGACGTCGTCACGAGTTCAAGTGCCCTGCGGGCCGTCTGGGATCCCTGTGGGAATGGCCCCGGTATGTGGCCCATTCCGTATTGGTGACGGCTGCGCTGACTTGTCTCGTCTTCAGCTAGCGCCCTCGTATCGAGTCGTTTGGACTCGTTGCGCCGGTCGCTCGCTGCGTCATCCCATCTGGGGTCCATCTCCTGTCCACATTATCGCCATCGCTCTAGCGTCGCCAACCTCGCCCAGTTGTTCAACTTGTCCTCTTGGACTTTCCTCGAATGTTCGAACGCCCAGAACACAAGCCATGCGTTGGCGGAAACGAAGTCCTACTAGGCTGGGCAGGTCAGGTGGAATGACATCACGCTGGAGCGCTGGGGTCGAGTTTAGGTCGACCGACCGAGCCCCTAAATGCTTGACCTGCCATGTCATCTCATGCTTTCCCATCTGATATGGGGTCGCCCACTCAGTTGGATACGCCACGTCGAGATGGCACTCGACATGCGCTCTTTCGATCTCATGGTCAAGGTCTCTGAGGCGCTGTCGCTGCCGACGGGTATCATCACTATTCGCAAACTGTGTCGCAGTCTTCCCGCGGACGCAATGGAGGACATCGCTTTCCTCTATTCGTTGCAGGTTGTCTCTGGTAAAGATACAGTGGGCATCGTTTTCCATGATGCCTGCTCCGATAACAAACCGCATATCGTGGTCGAGGTAGACAATCAAAGGGGGTATCTCCGCTTCCCCATCGAACGGCGGCTGAACAAAGTCTCCAGACTGGTTGGCTCAGCATTTTTTTTTTTACCAATATCACGCTGTCCTGCTTGCTCTATGGCTCTGAAGTTGTCAATCTCAAGGAGATCACGTTGTCCGAGAGACCGCAAGTGTTAGACTTGAAGAGGAGGATCCAGGAAGCGTGGCCTGTCTCTGGGAACAGTGGATCTCGCCCACGTGGAACTATATGACTTCATCGTGGCGAACTACGACAAATTCTGCCACCACTTTACGCCCAGTAAAGCGCCGCTGGCGGATTCACTGTTTCTATGCAAAGTCTTTCCCCTCGTTGGTCGTATCCATACCCTACTTCCTTTGTCCTAGAGGGCCAGTCCGAGAACTTTGAGTACCTCGAGCGGGTGGCACACCCAAATCTCACATTTCGTGGACGTCTTCTTGGGACTGGATAGCCCGACCTCTGGATCAAATACGTTCCCGCCTATTCTCCCGAAGCGCATCGATGGTGTCAAAAGAAAGGGCATGCACCACAGCTTCCAGGATTTGAAAAGCTTGGGGGAGACTGGTTCATGGTCGTGATGGAGGATGTTTCACGAGGTTACGACACACTCGACAATGTCTATTGGCGATCCGGGTCGCTTCCTGACTCTCTGATCGAGGGCGTTCGTAGGACGGTCGTGGAACTTCACGACTCGGGCTTTGTGCACGGCGACGTACGCGATCGCAATATCATGGTCCACGAAGAGGACAAGAACAAGTTTATGATGGTCGATTGGGCCTGGTCGGGGGAGCGTCAGGTCGTGCGATACCCCCGAAACCTGAACCGAAATTGAGACATCCACCAGGTGTGATGGATGGGGCGCTGATTCTTCCTGAGCATGATCTAACCATGGTAGATTACTTGGAGGGGTCTCACTGGAAGAGGTCTCAGAGTCGGAAGCGGGGGTCGACGCAGGATGAAGAGTTACTAACCAAGGTACCGAGGACGTAGCAATATCTTGTGCCGCCGTGGTGGTTTTGCCGGGTTAAGTCGAAATTATTCGAGTTTCCTCCGTTGAAGGATGGTATTTTTGTACCAACAATTGGCTGGGCTCGGAACTATTGGCGAAAAAATTGAACTTGTCTCCAATTTCCTCGCTTGCAACAAACTTACAGCCCTGGCCAAAGCCCGGTGCGAGGCTCTCAGAGAGATCTCGTACACAGAAGACATGTAATTCTATTCGCATGCAATACGTTTGCGTTTCAAATATTATCCGCACTGATGCATATTTCTTTGCTGGATCATTCTTGTGACCCGGCGACGAGAGAGGAGAAGGTTAGCTGCGTGGGCGGGCTGGGTCGGGCCACGCGCGCAGCTGATCCGTGTCGAACCCTGGGAGACATGACAGCATGTATGATGTGAGCGAGGTTGCGCAGGAAGGTGTGCCTTCCGAAGAAACAGGCCTGAGCGTGCGGTGGGCCGGGCGGAAGAACTGTGATGCAGCCGGGGCTGGGATGACGAGGAGCGGAAGGAAGGGGCGACACTGCGTCACAGCTACCCTAGCAAAGACATCTTTTCATTCTTGCTACCCTACGTATAGAGTAGCCACAGACAAATCCGGCACAACTCCACCACCTGCCACCACCCACCCTCGTTTCGATGGCATCGTATGTTGAACTCATTCGCAATGATGTTTTCTATCATGAATCGTGCGAGGACGCGTCTTTTTTGCCATCCTGCGTCTCGCAGTTCGTCCAGTCTCTTCGGAACGAGTTGAAGTTGCCTAGGTGGTTGGGATCAGTAAGTCGTGGCGAGACGTAGGTGACCAATTCCCACTGATTTACTTCTCCTTCCAGGATTCCATCCCGTACATCAATGAACGCGTGGTCGACCTCCTCAATCAACTTCGTACCTCGGACAACGCAACCCATAATGACCTCTGGGATGACGCCGGCAGAATCGTCGACGATACATTTCGACAATGCCTTCATGCCGCGTTCAATACCGCGCTTGTTGATTGTGCCAGAATCCAGGCCGTTCTCGCAACAGAGCAAACGACGGGGACCCCATATCCAAAGCAATCTTTTCTTGCTATCCTGGTTCGCAATGCGATGTTCAATGCTGATCCGGGCCTTTGTTCGTTGTGGGTTCTCTCTCATCTCCTTGCCATTCACGCGTTTTAATGGTATTCTATTCATTCAGGGATGATGTCCCTGTCATACTTCCCCGACATTTCAGTGGGGAGTCGATTCCCATCCTGAAATACATGAGTAAGAGATTCCTGGCACCGCTGGTTGTCTCGATCTGCCAAGAGATGCCTGTCGAGGATGACTGTGACATTGAATGTCCATCTAATGATGGAGATGAGGACGACACTGCATCATCCATTCATTCTCTTACAATGTCCGAGTTTCTCGCCAAAAGGACGATAATTCATGAGGAGGAAGAGGAGAAAGAAGAAGAACCACTTCCGCCACAATTCGAAGCATTTTTCCTTGCACCCTCCTTGTCCGTAGCTCCGCCGTCGAGTTGCCATATCCCTGTTCTCTGCATGGGGGACAGGGACCAACTACCGATAATGATGTCTAGTTTTCTTTATCAGCGGCGCGTGTGGGGCATTAGTGATCCTCTGGTCGGGGTGGAGCTCGCAGAGTACGACACAGTCATAAAACTGTATGTGGGATGGCTGGAGGACGACGTGTCCTCGGATCGTGTCTTGGTGAATGCGTTCCTATCATGTCTTTTTTTTCTTCTGACAGCTGATCTCCGTCGTTAGCCACGCGTTCATCTTGGGGTGATAGGGACGCCTGTCACACTCGATTTATCATCACCCTCAATTGCTTTGGCAGTCTCTCGGCTCCTTTGTGGTCTACAATCGCATATAGTTGACATCCGGGACACTGTCAATCGGTCTGTGGGTGCGGTTGTCAACAAGACACGATCCCATTCATGGCTTTCTTGGCGCATCGATACGGATGTTCCACAGCAAGATCTGGGTTCGAATTTTAGCCAAGATATGATTATCCGATGGACTGAGCATCAACAGCTTTCAGAGCACGAAAGGTTTGTTTTCCATACCACCATATTTCTTAACTTACAGCTCTCCCAAGCGCCAGGACGATGGCCCCCAAAAAGAAAGTGGATAAAATCAGCATGTAGGTCTCCTACATGTCAATTTTTATGTTCACCTGATTTTCTAATATGTAGATCTGGTTCCGCAACATCGAAGGCGTCATCTCAGGAATTGACCACTGTGAAAACATCGTAAGTTTGTCAATTTCGTCTCAATAGACAGTATCAACTGTTCTCTGGCGTGTTTAAGAAATACGACGTCTACAATTCCATCCAAAGGGAAAAGCTTACAAGTCCCGTGAGCTCGAAAGAGAGTTGTGGATAGTTCATTTCCTGATACATAGTTCTTGCAGGAGTATTCAAGAACCATCTGGGAAATCGGGTAGTGGTGACACCCGGTTTTCCTGCTCTAAGTGCGTGTTATCAAGGTTGATGGCGCTCACTTATTATAATCGTTGTATAGATTTGCTGCAACAAGTGAGGAGGAGGAGTACCGAATTTTCCGGTGGATGTTCGATCGCCAGGTCGTGCCACAATGCATTCCGTCCGATTCGGAGTTCCGTGAAAGATACAAGGAAATGACGTGCTTCATCTGGCCCGAGGCATGGAACACTAGGGTGCGTATTTCTGCGTAGAGGGCCCCCATGAAATATCTCATGATATCTTCCAGGAGGACCTCCCACGAGTGGATGACGCCCTCGAACCATACGTGCAAGAATTGGTGGAGAGTGTAGCGGCACTCGAGGCGCGATCAGGCGCAGTGAACCGCATTCCCCAAGAAAAGTTCCCTGCCGACCTACGGATTCTCGAGCAATATTTCTCAACAATTTTCCAAGCATCTCACCGCTCTCGTGAAAAGAAGAAACTTGCAGAGAACGTTTATGAAGCATCCTGGCGTTTTGACCACGATCGCTTGTTATTCGACTTTTTCATACGTCTGGTCCAGGCGGGTGACACTGCATGTACACCGAAAGTTCAATCCATTGCGCATCTCGAAGATCCGCTCGCCAGGCCAACGTGTGTCTTTAATTATATTTGAGGTGTTGCTTCTGACACATGCCAGTTTGGAGACTATTCTTCGCTTACCACGAAGTGATCTTGTCGACAATTACACCTTCCGAGAAGTTCTTCGACGTTCACTCTATGACCGGCTCTGGCATCGCTCCAGCGATCTTTTAAGCTGGGTGTCCAACCATGGTGGTACCCTATCTCAATATGACGAGGAGATCGATAACCATGCATATGCCATCTCTCAGTGGGCAACCTGGAGAGAAGAGATAAGAACACAGACGAAGGCGTCATCCACTTCCATACTCTGTGGGCTTCCGTCCACGGGACGATGCGATGCATTGGGACGTTTGCTGGTCGAGCTTCCAAACTTGTCATTCAATGATATCAGGAAGCTTCAGCTCGTTGTTCGTGGCGCTTGTGGGAGATCAGGTGCTTCGAGAAGCAAGAGCTCTGTGACTGTGGAAGAACCCGCGACTGAGCCTGAACCATTGTCCGGTAATCTGCCGGATGTTTCTGCTGGGGTCACAACAAAGAGGAAAGGAACTCGCTATAATATACCATCTTCCTCGATTTCATCGTCTGATCCACCTGCGATTGACGAGTATACCATAACAAACCCGACGACTACTTCCAAAGCGCAGAAGACAAATATTAGCACCGATAACGCACGGCTTGAACTGCCCATTCTAGCCGTGGAATACAAGAAGGTGTCGGACACAGGGTTTGCAAAGGGCACGAATCAGGTGAGGATGTACCTCACAGCCTCCGTCAAGTTCCTCCAGGCCATCGGGATTAGAAACGTCCCAGTTTACGGTGTACAGACCGATGGTCCCATCGTGGCGTTACCCGTCGCTATTCTCAAGAATGATGGTGTACGTAGCTTATTCAGATCAGCAGCGTGTCCCAATGATATGTTTGACAGTTCGTGTACATGTTTGAGCGGCTCGTCGAAAGGTTGGATATTTCCACGGCGCTGGGAGCCTGGCACTACGCGACGATACTCTGTCGACTTGCGCACAATCATGCCAAGGATGTGGAAAGAGAGTTTGAAAAGGTAAAGGACGATCTGATGACCCGTTTGCATGCGGAGGATGTGCACGCACTGGAGGAGTGGACAATCGAGTACCAAAAAATGAAGTTGGCGACCCAAATGTAGCCGGCCCTGGCGAGACCGGGCGCTTTCCGCAATGTCTATCCAGGTCTAGCTAGATCTTGTAGAACCTGTTCTCTGATTTCACGGTCCGTCCACTTCTGAACCAGATCCAGGTTAGGGTTAGCGTCTGGCGTCGAGAGGGGGTCACATATACGATCACTTGCTCACAATGTGTGCGCCTCCTCCTGGCCAAACGCGTGTGCTGCTGCTTCCCGTGATCCCTCCCCATCTCTCAGCGTGTCCGTGGACTGCTGGACTCGACCTTATGGACCCGCAGACTGGCACACGCATGCGAACGCCCGTCTTCTTTCTTTTTTTGGGGGGGATGTTGAGATCGAGTTGGTCGACGCAGAGCCATCCCCTTTTGTCGCACCTCTGGCCACCACCAAGTAGACCATGTCCGCTTGGTGATCGACACTGCAGCGCGTCTCGGTGTACGCGCTCTGACGCGTTCGCACGTCCGAAAATCGGAATCAAGTGTGATCTGATCTGTCACACTGAGACGGCACACCTTGAGCATGCGAACGATGTACCGCAGGCGATTGTGTGTCCCGGCTCGATCGAGGTCATGCACGAAGTCTGGCGCACGTCTGCCTGGATAGGTACATGGACGGACGGGGATGGTTGCAAACGCAGCCCCCATCGCAGGACGATCGCACGGCGCCGATGACTTTGAGAGAGCTTTTGTTCATTGTGATACGGTCATGATCATATGGATACATCGTGCGCCCGATATTCCGAATGTTGCCCGCGCTCGTGCTAGGACCTCGCCCGCCGAGCGCGTCCAAGTTGTGTCTCACGCCTTGTGCTTGCTCCGTATGTAGGTCGACCGACCGTAGCCTCCGTTCCTCACCCACGACGACTGAGGTGAGTCACTTACCTTGTGTATGTCACCTCCTCGAGCGGACGTGGCGAAGCCGCGCTGTCTCTCTCGCCGATAACCGTCGTGCCACCGCTCGCTCGTACCCTTTCCCGAGGGAGGACTGCGGTGGAAAGGAAAACGAAACAAGCGCGAACGGACGGCGAGGAGGGAGGCCCACTCGAGGCCATGTTCTCGCCTCTCCCATCAAGGCAAAGGACGACAAAGGGGACTGAGGAGGGCCGAACGTACGATCAGTTTTCTTTGGAGACGGCAACGGGGTATACGAGCGGGCGGCAGCACGGCGGGCTAGTAGATCCCAGCACGAGCGCAGGTCGAAACGGCGCCAGCGACAATACAGCAGTATAAACATTACCGTAGAATAATAAACGAAAATGCTCGGCGCCGTGTGTGGAGCTGCGCATGTGCTTGCTACTTGCGGCAGACGGGTCCAAGTTGGCAGCAGAGATGGGTCCTGGAGAGGAGGAACTGGGGGGCGAGCAAAGGCAGTAGAGAGGGTCGTTGCCTGTCGCCGCTCCATTTGCAAGTCTCACTGCAGGAGGGGGCCGATTTATAAGGGGCTGCGAGATTGATACGGCAGAGTCCGCCCGACTGCGTTTGTTCGACCTCGTCGTCATTCCCCCTCGCATCCCACGAGACAATCAAGTTTGTCGTACTTCGCTCTCACCGTCCGTTCATGCCCTTTGTGTGCTGCTGATCTGCAACGCTTCGAGGAAACGTCACAGGGGAAGAGTCAATTTGGGCCCTGACCTGAACCGAGTGATACACGTCGTCGCCTCGAGGCCCCTGGTCTTCAGGGATGATGTGGCTATGCGATGGGCGCTGATAAGAAACCCGATCTGTGGTTCCGCCTCGTGTTCGTCCTCTTTCCAGTCCTAGCCGTGAAACGTGGATCCGGGTTTCTCGTCGCCGCCCGACAGACAGCGCCTGGCAAGTGCATGTATGCATATGTGACCACAGCTTGCTGAACAGAGCTTGGTGCAGAGTTTTCAGATTCTGACTCGGCGTCCCTTCAAAGTGACGGAAACACGAGGTGTCCGCCTGGCGCCCTTGACCATACCCGACGTGTCTCAGTGCCCTGCAGGCGTCGCAAAGTATAGTTTCGACGAAACCGTCAGACCTCACCCAGACCATGTGCGCGCCCCCCACCACCGCTTCTGAGTCCGGGCGGCATCCCGGGTTCACTGAATCTCACGCTGGCAATTCACACAGGCCGCGACGTGTTCCCCCTCCGAGTCTTGGAACGAGCGATCGCATCGGCGAGGGCGATTCTGCGCTCGTCCTCGACGTTCTCCCGCCGGATTTGGCAGAGGTCGCGTTTGAGAACATGAAGAAAGAGGTGGCATGGAACGTGATGTACCACCGAGGTACGTTTGGCGGTTCGCGCACCGTCCGCGTTGGCTCACGTCGTATAATCTCCACGGTGCAGGCGGAGAAGTTCCCCGGCTGGTGGCCGTAGAGGGGGCCGTCGCCGCGGATGGAAGGTGAGCGAGATAAAAGAAGGCTCGTTATGGCCGACGAGATGGATGACGTTCCTATCCCCCCTCTTTCTTGTCGACAAAAAAAAAAGTTTTCCGATATACCGGCATCCGGCCGACGAGTCCCCCGCACTCCGACCGTTTACCCCGACGGTCTCGCTGATTCGGGCACACGTGCAAAAGGTGCTGGAACACCCGGTGAACCACGTCTTGATCCAGCACTATCGGAGCGGAGCGGACTACATCTCTGAGCACTCGGACAAGACGATCGACGTCGTGCGTGGGACCAAGGTCGTCAATGTGAGCCTTGGCGCGCAGCGGGTCATGACGCTGCGCATGAAGCGAGATGGGATGCCGGATGCGGGGCAAGCCGGCGTTGCCAGGCCGGCGCAGAAGATCCCGCTGCCTCACAACTCGATGTTCGTGCTGGGGCTGGAGACCAACGCCAAGTGGCTGCACGCGATCAACCACGACAAGCGGCCGATGGAGACCAAGTCGGACGAGGAGCAGTTCATGGACGGGGAACGGATCAGCTTGACGTTCCGTCACATTGGGACGTTCCTTTTCGGGGACGAATCGCGTATCTATGGACAGGGGGCCAGGGGCAAGACACGCGAGGACGCACGGGCGGTCGTCAACGGGACGGCAGAAGCTGCGAGACTGCTTGAAGCGTTTGGTAAGGAGAACCAGCAGAGCGAGTTTGATTGGGAAGCGGTGTATGGAGAGGGGTCCGATGTCCTTCATTTCGCTGCGCGGGCGTGAGGACAGTCGTGGTATTATTGTTGTGCTCGATAAGCTGTAAATGCCTAGCAACCCCCTGGGCTGGGATAGGACGCTCTCGAGGTAAGCGGGGTTGCCGTGTTGTTTCCTGTTTTGGTACCCAGGGGGTTGAGGTTTTTCAGGGCGGGGCGGGCGTGTCTGGTCGGTCGCGGGTCCTCTTTTCCCTCTGCTCTGACACGAGGCGATCGTGCCGCTTTATCTCGCTCTTCATCCTGCCCCACGCGACACCGACACGCCCCCACGAGCCCGCCCCACGCCGATTTCTCGCTCACGACATGTCACGACTCCAGCCAAGCAGTCCCTCCGACTCCCCAAAGAGCGCGTCGCCCCGCCCGTCTGACCCGCGCGGCGAGCTTTCCGAGCAGCCTTCGTCCTCGACCCACCCCAGGGCCTCTGAGGGCTCCGAGGGCTATCCCTCTTGGCTGCCGAGGCGCCCCCCCCCGCCGGACCCGGGCTCGACCGTCCACTCCTCCAACGGTGCCCACACCCCCGGGCTTACCCCCGTCGACCCCGTCGGCGTTGGCCGCAAGCCCACCCCGCGCTCCGTCCGTGTCGTGAGTCTCCAGGACCCCACCCAGCCCGGTCGCGATCCTCGTGAAGCCACGGATCAGACCCGGTTCGCCAACCCCCTCCGTCCCCGAGTCTGGTCCCGCGCGACGACGGCTGGTCTGAGTCCAACGCTCGTGTCGGCTGCCGTCCATGCTCATGACCGCGTCCTCCGTCCCAAGTTTCGGTCAAACGGCCTTCATCCCGAGCTCCTGCGAAACCCAACCCTCTTGGCGAGACTCTACTTTTATTTATTGCCCCTTATCACCTTTTACCACATCTTTTTGCAAACGTTTTTCGACTTCAATGCTGTCTTTATGTTGTTACAGTGCGTCTCCCTTGGTTCCCTCCGTTTCTTCCACGCTCACCACCCCCGTCAGGGTCGCGAGGTACCCCAATCCGACCGCAACTGGCGTGTCAGGATCTGGAAAGAATTGGGCTCTCGCTGCGACGGCTTATATAGCTTGTTGGCTGGTTTGGATATGCATGGTGTTTGTGCTTTACGAGCTAGTTTACTCTTTCTACCGCCGTTGGCGTGTTAGTGAGTGTCTCTTCCACCTCTTACCCACAGCGTCTGACTAGGTCTTGCAGAGCGACCGCATATTATTCCTCTCTACCTGTCGTCCTCTGCGTTCAGCCTGACCTCCATGACGTCATACACCAACTTTTGCTTCATGCACTACATCCGCTACTCGGCCTTCTTTGGGGAAAACGGCGGCCTCCGTGATGGTCTCGCCGAAACGTTTTGGTTCTATTCTCAAAACTTGCCCACCGTCGCCCTCCTCTTACCTCGAGCAGGTCTCTGCATCGCCTTACTCTTGTCGTTCTCTTCTCCGAACCCGGAATACGTCGGTATGCTCGGAGCTGGTTTCATCGGTCGAGACACAACATTCTTCCGTGCGTCCAACGGCACGTTGACCGATTACGCCCGTGGCGTTCTGTTTGCCAATGCTGCATGGACAGCATGGCGTGCCCTCGTCCTCTTCATCAGCTGGTAAGTCTGCCCACGCCCTCGGTCGTCCACCGCTTACCCACACCTCTGACCTAGGGTCGGCCTGTGGATCTTGAGCGGCCAGGGCTGCGCGGGACTCTGTGGCCCCCGCTACAGATGGGAGGAAGAAGATCACGAAAAGACCATGTCCATTTACAGCGATGGCGGTGAGGATGCGGATGCGCTTCCCTGGAGCTGGCGAATGTCCACTCGTCTGCGCGTACAAGAAGCGTTTGATTTCTGTCTCACGGTGAAGCCGCCCATACGGTGGAGCATGACGACGGCGAAGAAGGAAGAGGTGGAAGGCGTACCGCTGCCCGGCGTACCGACGACGCCGACGTTCGAGGTCGAACAGGTGTTGGCTGCCGTCGGCTTGCCCGCCGTTCCTGCCCCCGCTCGCCGAGGCGCGCTCTCGGAGGACTTGTTTGCGCATCCAAGAATGGCTGGCGAGGCGGGTAGCACGCCTGCGCCGCTGTCCGAGCTATCGGATATCATTCCTAGGGTGGTCAAGCGATCCTCCAAGGACAAGGACATGGGCGGTTCTTCGGCGCCGTTGGCCAAGTTACCGTACCCGTTTACAGGATATGGGGCCCAGGTGTCGTCCAAGGATCAGGTACCGTTCCCGCCCTCTCCCAGTTTGCGAAAGGAGAAGCGCCGATCCCCAGTATCGAGCGGCTCGGACCGTCAACGATCAGCGGAACATGAACACACAGAAGAAGAGGAAGAGGAAGAGGA
>JBBPLS010000380.1:1901-20626 GCA_038089895.1 Boletellus ananas | reverse complement strand
GATTCATCAGAGAGTGGCTGGAGACGTATAGAATAGTGAAGCGATCTCACTTGAACCGTTACATGAAGGTCTTGCTGAGGGAAGGCATGATGTATTTTGTTGTGTACGTCCACTTTCCTATCCGTTCCCCTCTGTCACAACAAATGGAGACTCGTGTTCGGCAAACAGGATCCTGTTGTTTGCGTTCGTTGACTTGCTCGCCGCGATAGGTAAACTTCCGACGGGCGAGCGGTCAGAGATAATCTTTATGTGGGTGTGCACGCCCCCGGCTATACTCGTCCCGCGGTTCGTTCTGGGCTTGCGGCGACTGTATGCGCGGGATCTTCGAGGTAAGGGTGGAAGTGGCATGGTTGACACGGTGTTCGGTTTGGCAACGGTGACTGCTGGCCAGGCTGGATCTGCCTCTTCCCCGAGCACGATATTGTCTCGGGAGGGTGAGGTGGACGAAGGGCCCGAAGAGCAGGGCGAGGTGGGGGTGGTGGAGGGGGAAGAGGAGGGAGTCGGTGGCACTGCCGGTGGTAGTGGTAGTGCATGATGGGAACCCTGAACACATCAAGGTTACCAGAAGGCTGGCTTGCTTCGGGCCGGAAAGTCCCAAGGGGCTTTCTCCCACACTTCCACTCTCACTCGGCACAGTGCCGAGTCTCCCGGGATCACGCCGGAGCGCATGAAGTGCACGGATTATCGATTAGGCTCGGCTTCCGGAGTTTCAGGTGCGGGCGCATCAGCCCGGGCGCTGCTTCATGTGACTCTCTTGTGGTCTCCTCCGATGCTGCGCGTCGCTCCCCTCAGTCTTGTGGCTCTTTTGACATCGGTTCTGATCACCGCATTCCATGTCCAGGTACCGCTGCAGTCAGGTCAACGTTGGCACGATGGGTACCTCGCGCCCGTCACTCCAGAGAATGATAACAATGTGGAATGGAGCCTCGAGGAACTCCCAAATCCAAATGCCACTGATCACCTCGTATTCGAAACAGTCCACTCGCTGCTCCAACACTGGCCCAACACTCGCATGAGAAACGGTGCGTAAGCCGCCCGCATCATCTTCATCTGTTCCTCAACGGAATGATTTTCTCCAGGACACAACATCATTCCTGGGGTTATCCCAAAAGGGACACTTCTCTACCATGGGAGGAATCGCAACGAATTGCCATCGGGCCCCGATTGGGTCGCCACGGACCCCGAGCACGCATATCTCTGCTGCTGGGATGTGCTGTCAGCTATCCCTCAGCTCAAAGATGAATGTTGGTATCTCACGCTCGTGACTACCCGGCCCCTCAAAATTGTATACTTCGATGGCAGCAGCGCCGTCAATCTCCCTGACGGCTCACTCGATACACAAGACCTCATTATATGGGGGGAATCGCACCCAGATGACATGTTTGACGAGCTAAGGAGGATTAAAGATCTGTGTGAATGGGTCACGAAATTGGATGTGGATGGCGTTGTCAGGTACGTCATCACCTCCATGCGCATACTTCTCCGTTAACTGTCGTTGCAGGATGGAGCTGGATTTGTGAGCAGTTGCCTTGTCCTCGATTTAGTAATGCTTAAATGGTTCTAGCGAGGTCATGCTCTGCGACTTTACCTCTGGCGTCAGCGAGGTTTCCTTCTTGAATCTGGATCCCCCAGTCAGCCCAAGAGACACTTGTGAGTTCACCTACCGGGTTTCTCACATGTCAAAATACACATCTGGGATTGCATAGCGGGCCTGGTCATGCTTGAGGTCATCAATGCCGGTTCTCGGCACAATCACCTCCCAGGCGAGACACGTATTCAGTTGGATCTCGCCAGGCTGGTTTCCTTCTACGATATACAACTTGCGCCTTCGCTCGTTGTCGCTCGAGCTGGTCAGGAAAGGTGGGATCATCGTGTGCGAAACATATCCAGCTATGACCTGTCGACTGTAAAGTCACACGTCGAGACTGTCCTGACTCGATCCTGGGGATCCCCGAGTAGGATCGACTGGAAAACGTATCTCCAGGTCATCGTCGACCGATTCTCGCAACGACTCGAGCTGATGCGCCATCTCCTGAACTCGTCGGCGACGAGCCCCAACGAAACAATCGATCTCGCCAACAAGACCCAAATGCAGCTCAGGACCGCGTTAACCCCTCACATTACCTTGTCGACGTCGGGGGGCCTATCGAACAAGACCGACGTCGACTGGCCAATTCCTGTGTATAAGCGTTGTGCGACGACGCACACGTACCCCATCGCGTCCGAGCTGGACATCATGACCGACTCCGAAAAGCTGTTGTTCCGGGCCGTACGAGGGACCAGTAAAGAGATCTGCCGTGTGTTGACGAGGATGTGGGCTGCTGGCGTGTATGCAGGGATCGACTCGTCGCTGAACACAAAGGCCTTGCTCGATGTTGCGGAGGTGGCGGAGCTTCGAAGCGAGTGGGCGACGGAGTTAAACTCGCTGATGACATGGCTTGATTGGAGCATTTGGGTGAAGTGCGTCCCTGATTGTGGCCCCGAAGTGCGTGTGCTGATCAATCTACGCGTCCAATGCGCATTGTTGACGAGGGCCGAAAGGAGCTATGTTACTTGCCTACGTGGCCCTTCGGTCTTCTTCGTAGGTATCCAGGTCGTGTGCCGCACTTTGATGGGCGTCAAGAGGAATCTGTTGACATCGAGCTTCGAGACATGGGCGTGGAAAGTATGCCCGAGATGTCAAGCACCCTCTACCCTGGTGCGGACGAGTTGACTCGGCCACAGCCGAAGTGTATCAGTCGAGTCGAGCGCTACGACTAAACGCGCCGTTTTTCAACGCGCCCTCCGATAATTAGGACGTGTGGGTTCCACAGCCATCGGACACAGAAAGCGAGGCAAATGTACCGGGTCAGTAGTGTAGAGATTTGTTCGCGGTGTTTTTGACACGACTTTCTTGGTGCAAATCAACCTATGCATTTGATATGCATCATTATGTGACGACTGATCGGAGGGTGGTCAAAAAAAAAAAAACACTGTTCACTGGGCCGAGTCGGGTAGCGACGACCTCTCGAAGTTTGCCACATTTCGGCCCAGCAAGCGGGCTGGTATCGGTGGAAATTGGGGGCAGGACCCATCTATAATATATTCGCCATCTCCAAATCTTTCAAGCATACAAGAACGGCTGCTGTATAAAGCTTGAAATGTTGATAGGCTGATCGGCCCGCTCGACTCCGTCAGCAAGGATGATAGCTGGTGGAAAAAATTTTTTTGGCTACCTAATGGAGATGGATGGTTCTGACGCTACTAGTGGCCGCCATCTGTCGGCAGCTCCACTCATTTGGCTGCAGGCGAACCAATTGGTGGCAAATTGGCGCTCAGGAATCGTGCAACACTGCAAATCTTTAGGCGTCGTCAAAATATTACGTTGTTGGGGCAGTCTTGAACCAAGCCATAGTAAGGTAGACGCCAGACAGATCCAGCAAACGTCAGGGTCCTGTGACCGATCTGTGACACAGGGATGAAGAGCATACTAACGTGAGACACCGCACTACGCAGTGGCAGCGGCAGGCTCACCACTAGCAGGGAGAACCCTCAAGTTCTTGGCCTGGCTCCATGGAAGGTTTGCCATAGCTACTTGAGCCCTCCTTGACCTCTTGGGCATTGCTCGAATGATGCCCAGTGCAGTACCAGAGTGGTACAATGCGTCTTGTTGTGGTCGGCCATAAATTGTCCAACACACATGTCATGTCATTATGTTGTCGTGTTGTCGTGTTGTCGTGTTGTCGTGTCGAGCTTGGCACAATGGCAATTGTTTGGTAACATGGTCTACATTTTATTTTTCCTTGCTAACCACTGAAAGCTCATCTTCTCGTGCTGGTGTAACATTAAAAAGGAAAAAAAAGCATCAAAATGTTGAGAATGTATATTATAACAATCTGATGCTGGCTTATTGTAGCTATCTGTGCTGTACAAGTATCCTCTACATTTTGAAGGCTTTTGTCACACAAAATCACGCTCTTGACCCTGAGGCTTGCGGGATCTGCCATATAATCAAGTAAACTTGAAGCCTAAATGGGCCAACGTAAGCCTCATCGTCATTATTAACCTGCGAAATCTCGGTGCCAAGGGCGCAGACTTTTCCTCCACTGCGGTTCTCTGCCATGCTGCACGTACTGGCTCCCCTCAATCTTGTCACCCTCGTCATATCTGTTCTCGTCACTGCCTTCCATGTCCCGCCACTGCCGCAGTCGAGTCACTATGGGGGACTGGAAGATGGGTCCCCCCACGTTACACTGGATGGCAGCGAATGGAGCCTCAGAAAACTTCCAGATCCCGATATCACTGATCACCTCGTGTTCGAGACTGTACACTCTTTGCTTCAACGCTGGCCTAACACTCGCATGAGAAATGGTAACAGATCCGCATTCTGCGTGGTTATCTGGTCTCTAATAGAACATTGCCCTTCTGCAGGCCACAATATCGTACCGGCGGTTGTTCCGAAAGGAACATTCCTCTACCATGGGAGAGGTAGCAATGAATTTCCATCGAGTCCAGACTGGGTCGCCATGGACCTCGAGTATGCACATCTGTGCTGTTGGGATATTTTATCAATTTTCCCTGCCCTCAGAGATGAATGCTGGTACCTTACACTCGTGACCACCCGGCCACTCAAAGTTGTGTATTTCGATGGTAGCAGTGCCGCATTACTTTCGGACGGCCCTTTAGATGCACAAGACCTCATTGCATGGGGGGAATCTCGCCCAGGTGATGTGTCTCATGAGCTAAGGCGGATTAAAGACCTCTGTGAATGGGCCACAGAGTTCAACGTGGACGGCATTGTCAGGTAATCATCACCTCTTTGCGTACCTTCATATACTAAGCATTGCAGAATGATAGCAGATTTGTGAGCGGTAGCATTGCCCATGGTCCAGTTCCGCTCAATTAGTCTCAGCGAGATCATGCTTTGCGACTTCACATCTGGCGTCAGCGAAGTTTCCTTCCTGAATCTACATCCTCCAGATATCCATCCACCAACGCCGAGTGAGTCTCATTTATTGTTTCTTATGCGGGAAAACACTCAACGGGCTTGCACAGCGGGACCTGCTATTTTTGAAGCCGTCAATGCTGGTTCCAGGCACGATCGCTTTCCTGGCGAGACGCGCATCCAATTGGACCTCGCTAGATTGGTTTCCTTTTACGACACTAAACTGGTCCCTTCGCTCGTCGCCGCTCGAGCAAGTCAGGAGAGGTGGGACCATCGCTTGCGAAACATATCCAGCCATGACTTGTCGACCGTTAAGGCGCGACTGGAGACAGCCTTGACAGGATCTTGGGGATCTCCGACTGGGATCGACTGGAAAGCGCACATCCAGGCCATCGTCGACCGATTTTCCCAGCGGTTTGAGCTGATGCGTCATCTCCTGAACTCGCCGGCGATGGACCCGGACGAAACAATCGATCTCGCCAGCAAGTCGCAGACGCAGCTCAGGACCATGTTGACCCCTCACATCACCTTGTCGACCAAGCTGACAGATCCATCGAACAAGACCGACGTTGGCTGGTCAATTCCTGTATATAAGCGTTGTGCGACGATGCACACGTACCCCATCGAGCCCGAGCTAGACATCATGACCGACTCCGAAAGGCTGTTGTTCCAGGCCGTAGAAGGGACCAGTAAAGAGATCTGCCGTGTGTTGACAAGGATGTGGGTTTCTGGCGTGTATGCGGGGATCGACTCCTCACTGAACACAAAGGCCTCACTCGACGTTGCGGAGGTGGCGGAGCTTCGGAGTGAGTGGGCAACAGAGTTGAGTCGATTGATGAGGTGGCTTGATTGGAGCACATGGGTGAAGTGCGTTCCTGATTGTGGCCCCGAGGTGCGTGTGCTAATCAATCTACGCGTCCAATGCGCATTGTTGACGAGGGACGAAAGGAGCTGTGTTACTTGCCAACGTGGCCTATGGGTTTCCCCCAACTACCTCCTGGGCCCCCTGGTGCCCTATCATACCCTGATGGACCTCAAGAGAGGTTGACCGGTTTCCGAGTGTCTCGAACCAAGGGCGCAGGAAGCTTTGCTGAGATATTGAGCACCCTCAAGGCTGGTGCGGACGAGTGGATTCGGCCACAGCCAAAGTGTATCAGTCGGGTTGATTCCTACGAATTCTAAATGGGTTAACACCCGCAGATGGCTAGGACACGCAGATTTTACGGTGTCCGGGTATGGAGAACAAGGCAGTTTGAAAAAGCATATGCCGACAACGGTTAGGGTCGAGGCGCGATGAGCGAACAAAGTACAGCTTTCCGCTACTAGTACTACCGAATCAGATTCGCTGCATAAAGAATGCGCCGGTCGGATGCACATGTAGTGCAATACACTGCAATTCCTTTCGAGAGCCTTCTCGGACTGTGGATCGCCCTTGCCATGGCTGGCGGTATGCACAACATCATCGTACACGGGGTTCCGGGTCTTTTTTTAGATTAGCATCCCCGAGGAGTATGTCGCCAGGAAACAGTATCGGCATGCTCAAACTGCGATCAGTCGCCAGCATGACGGAAAAAATCCTCGTCGTTCGCCTAGACCAATCCTGTGAAGGCGTGCCAGTGGGCACCAAATGAGAAATGATTCCCTCTAAGTCCCAGGCTCCCACTCCACCATCTTCGAGAACAATTCCCCATTCTTCTCTCGTCGCGGCTTCTTCCCGGGCGCGGTTATGCTCGAAACGGGTAGGTTTTGGTGAGTCCGCTCTTGACATGTGACTTGCATGTATGGTAGAGCGAGGTGTAGGCGCGAAAGAAGACGCCCGTAAGCGTGATCGCAACAGGACGAGTGTCCAAGCTAGCGGGCCATTCTGGGATAGCGATGTGCGTCATGCGCAATCGGATGATAGACAGGAACGTCGCCACCCCTTGGAGCTCGTTGACGGAAAGTAATTTTTCCAGGGGTAGGTCAGGAATTTGCGGCAAGGTCAAAGTGAAGTCCTTGGGGAGTAGCCGCGCGTCGAGGAGATGGTAGATCATTCGATCACATCTTATCCTTGATAGTGTCGGAATGTTGAAAGCGATACATGGACTCTCACTGTCCCAGAGTTGCCTCCGGTGGGTTCGGGTGGGAAGGACCGGTTGGTACTATCATCCTGGTGGCCAATGACGCTCAATTAGCTCCCGATGCTTGTCCTCTGTCAGTCGACACGTCAATTGACTAACTCACCTTGTCACCTTGATTGGAACTCGCGCTCGTGGAGGAGTAATACTTACTGTAGTATTTATGTCGACCACCGGCAATTTCTGCGCAGCCGAAAAAGGATAGTCTTTCTCGTGGTAATTTTTACTCCAAAGCACGGTCCGACCACAGGATGTTTTCAACCACCAGGATTCAATATCCAGGACTTGCACAAGGACGTCCTTCTACGTAGCGGTGAGACCATCATACACCCACAAAGCCCAATTAGGCTCGAAATCGAGAGGTTAACTAATTCCGTGTAGGACCTTGGTCGGTGAAGGCAAGGTCATCTTCCCCGTCGACATTGAACGCACAGATGCCCTTGCGCATCACTGGATCTTGTCCATACTTCCGGTAAGATCGAGTATCCGTCTGCTTGCCGTATGTGTACAACAGAAACGTCCACTGTGCTCGCCACACATCACACGAATCGAGGAAGGCGTTTTGGATCGAGCATCCAGTGGTCTCGGCATCTTACCCCCAAATTGGCTGTCATCATTGTTTCGTTGGTGAGCGTGACGAAGTCGGCTCCTCGGTAGATGGTGTCCCTTCTCTATATCCCCCCCTCCCAGTTCGCCGATCTCTGTTAAACCTCGCGCTTGACGACGGCATGGGGGAAAGGTGATCGCCTTCTCTGTTACTTTACCCCATAGGTTCATACACACCTCTCACCGGGGTCCACTCGGATTCACCTCGTCAGACTCGGCGACGACAGTCGGATCGCTCAACGTGACATTCAGACTGCGACCGACACCGGCGTCTGGCGGACCAAGTTGGCACATATCGCGGTCAGAGGCTATGCAGCGTATTGGGCTCCGCAGCATCTCCATAGAGCCGAAGCTTTACTCGCAAGCGTCCTTACCTAGAACCATTTGCTCGCCACTGCGCATGAACACAGCTTATGTGTTTGTAGGGCACTGGACCAGATTGTCGCGCAACGGAACGGGTTCCCACATGCCGACCAACTTCCAGAGCGTAGACCACATCGGTTGCCATGCGGTATAGTTTAACAAGGAAAAAAAGGAGCGTTTTGCTATCGTAAAATTTTGTAAGTGAAACATTCCGGGGACATCGTCCGAGGTAATCATCAGCTCCAAGCAGTACAATACGGGTATTTTCAGCCTATCCTGTAACCAGTCTCAGGTGACAGACACCATCCTTGTCGTGCGCTCGAAGCAATCCTCCAAAGACATATTTATCGAGAAGATAGTCGACGCGCCTCACGCCACGGCTCGCCTCCGCCTCTTGTGCCGACAGTTCCAGTTTTTTCCATCGCCGCGTGTAGGCGGTCGCGACTGTGGTTTCCTCGGACACGCTGAGTTGATTCCATTCCCCCTGTGTGATCTGCGTGTGGAGCGACTCGTAAATACGGAAAAGGACGTCGTCCAGCGTGATTGCGACGGAATGAGTGTTCAACTCAATCGGCCACTGCGGAATGGCATCGTGTGCAATGTGCGCTTGGGTGATAGGCGGATATGTTGCCGGCTCCCGGAGCTCGCTGGAGGAAAGCCCGCTAAAAAGTCCAGGACCGAACGTTCTGAGAGGAGAAAAGAACGGCGAGGAGAGGTTAAAGTAGAAGTCTTTTAGGGGTGCCTCTCCGCTGAGCAGGGGGTGGATGTGAATGGCAGAGGAACTTCCGGGCGACCGTGGAGGTCTTGGACAATACCATGTAATAGAGAAGTCCCTGTCAAAGTTTGGTTGGATAGTGTCGTTTCCGTACACGACTTGAAGCCTTGTGTCAGATACAACATTCGGAGGTGCTAAGGGGTCTACAGGTGTGATGGAGGTGTCTAGTGGGGAGCGGAACAAGTATTGGAGAGGCAGCGCAGGTGGGCACGAGCCAAGGAAATTTTCGAGGGTCGACGCAATATCTCCCGCGAGTGGTCGCTCATCCGCTGGTAACCAACATCGTTCAATTAGCTCCCAATGCTTGTCCTCTATTCGTCGACACGTTGGCCGACTTGGTTTGTCACCGCGATGCAACCGCAAAACAACCGCAATATCTTGCGCCACCTCGAACCATGGCTGCTTCCCCGACAGTGCCTGTCGAACAGATGAATGGAGGTGGTAGATACTGGTAGAAAGCGAGCTAACCAGAAGTGCTAAATTCCCAAGCGAATATATGTCACTCTTCGTCGTATGCTGCCCCGTTCCATTTGTGTTCTCCGAAAAGTATTCAGGTGCAGCCCATCGTAGAGCACCTGGCCTCAAAGTAGTCATCTGAAGATAGTGTAAAGCATCCGGGATGTCGCCTATCACAGAGGTAAGACCAAAGTCGGTCAAGCACGCGTTGAAGTATTCGTCGATGAGCACGTTGGTCTGTCCCACGTTCAACAATCAGATTAATGATCAAGCAGTTCTTGTCAGCTTACACAGGTGAGATCCCCGTGAACCATGGGAAACGAGTGCACTGCATAAATGATGTTAATGAATATGTGGTGGAGATCAATTATACATACGATAAAATAGCCCATTTGCGATATCCAGTAGCTGTCACATGCCCAAAAGTGAGCGGACTACGAGACTATCGCGAAGAACTCACAAGCTTCATTCGGTGGGCAAGCATGAGCTGATCGTCGTACTGTGCGATGAAACCTTCGATGGTGCCATGTGGCATCCACTCGGATACCAAGGAGGTGGTTCCCCGTCGTTCAAAGTCGTACACGATGCCAAGGAATGGGACGATGTTGGGATGGGAAAGCCTCCTCCAGATCCCGAGCTCTCGGTGGACCATCTATGAATTCGATCGACCAGAGCGAGGCATTGGATCCAATTTGTGCTGGTACGAAATAACGTACCTTGACGTGCTTGCTCGCTCTCCCATCGTGTTCTGCCACCGTGAAATGGAACCGAAACACCTTCACCGCGACCTGCCTCAAGGGCTGAGACTGTGAAAACGAAACGTAGCAAGGGAGGCCCGCACCTCCTTATCTCCGAGTCCACTGGTACTACTGGCACACCGTCCCTTGTAGACATCGCTGAACCCTCCCGCCTTGGAATAGTGGTTGTCCAACTTTGTGATCTTGCCTGTGAGGTCGAGCGCTGGGGTCCTGCTGGTGGGGGGTCGTCGCCAGGATGCAGACTTACTGATACGAGTGGTCAAACCACGGTTGGAATAAGCTAGTGAAAGCGACATTACGTCTCGGATACCACTTTCATCGGGCAAGTGCGCAACGGTGCCGGGCTGGACCTCCGACGCCGAGTAGCGTTTAAGCAAATAGGAACACGAGGCGAAGGCCTGCCCTGCCCCCAACAAATAACCAGCTGGTAATCATTATCGTTCCGGCGGCCCGGGAGCCGAACATCACAGAAAAAACAGAAGCGTGATAATCCCTTCTAATCCTTTTCTAATCCTTTCCTTCGAAATGATGGATTGATTGCAAGGCTTTGTAATGGTGTCTATGGGAGGGGACCACTCTCGTTTGGCGCACTTCCGAGTCTCCCGGGATCACAATGAAGTACACGGAAACTAGACTGAGCTTTATTGTAAAGATTACCCGAGTGTCGTGCTATGAGACTTTTCGTATTCCAGCGCCATCTAAATCTTGCCCCCGGCGTTCATCTTTACCTCCTCCATCGCCATCCACACGCCCCTGTCAACCACACTGGGATCCCCCAGTCCTCGGGATTGCGCTCGACCGGGCTGGGATGCTCTTCCACTCGACCGCCCGCTCGCCCGTGGCCCCTGCGCCTGTCTCGCAAGGTGCTTCACCTCCGCAAGCTCGTCCGTCGCCTGTGCCCGCAAAAAAGCAGCGCTCTTGGCCCGATGCACCAACCAATCTGGCCGTCGATACCCCGACAGCTCCGCCGTGTCCTCTTGGCGCACACGCGTGTCCACGTCCACGTCCACGTCCATCGGCCGTCCATCCCGCCAGAGCGACCCACCCGTCCGCGCTAACGTCGCTCTAATATCCAGACTCTCCCCCGGCGGAATCGCCCACGGATGCGACGGCGTCTCGCATGTCATGTCCACCTCTTTGCGCAACACTCGGTCCACGTCCACCGCCGAAAAGAAGGCGACCCCTTGCGGCAGGTCGTCCATGCCCAGCCTGAACGCAAACAGGCACCGTGTCCACACATTCGCGATCTGCAGCGCCAGTGCGGCCCGGTATGCGTCCGCCTCAGACACGAGGTACCGCAGCTCGTCGTGCACAGATAGGAGGAAGCGGGCGTCGATATCGTACGTCCGCGTGAGATGGTCCATGGCAACGAGCAGGAGGTGAAGGTAGTCTACTCCGGACGATTGGACGACCCAGTTGATCCGCGACGTCATGTAATCCGTTCCAAACTCGGCGGGTAGATTGTCCTTGGAGAGTGCCGCCGTAATTCCGCACCCCAATGCCGGGGTCTGCGGTCGATCTGACAGCGCGATCTCTTCCAGCTTGTTGAACACAAAGCTCTCCGTCCCGCCGAACCAAAACTTGCGTCCGAACAGGTCCGGTCGGTGAGTGTTCTTACCCTTGGTCGACGCATACAGGTTCTCGGCCAGCTTTTTCGCTTCTTCGGGCTGCATCGCCGCGTTCGATTGGAGGAGCAGGAGGACGGCATGTTTCATGCCTGCCCCATAAATGCGCGAATAATTGAACACTTTGGCCTGGTCGCGTGAGATCCCCAAGATGCTTGCCGTCTTCGAGTGTAGATCCGTCCCTGCAGCCTTGGTACCCTCAAGCGTCATCCAACCGAGGGCGGTGGCCCCGTGTAGGCCAAACTGTGCATCGCCCATGCAGCTCGAGATCCACAGCTCCTCTGAGTCCACGTCGGCCCCAACGATGGCATACCCTGGCGGTGCACGGACCATCGCCTTGAGCTCAGACCCCACGCGGTTCTTCTTGGCGTTGCTCGCCGTCAACCACGTCTTCTCGATCGCGCGGCGAGTCACCGTACCCATCGTGATCACCTGCGGAAGGATCATACCCCACTTGTGCTGTTCCGCCGCCGACGAGAGCGCAAACTGCATGTCGACCCCGTCATCCTGCCATACGACCATCTGATTCAATATCCGATCGCGTGCGCTGATCCAGTAGCTGCATTGCGCGTTCATGTCCAACGCGTCTTGGGCGTCATGCCCAGGGCTCGTCAACGTCCCGTCTTGCGCGTACTTCATGAATGTCTTGCTGAGCGGGCTCCCCACGTTGGCGCTCTCGCCGTCCTTGTGCGGAAGCTTGTAAAAATGGAAACGGTGCCCGTCGTCCTCCCTATGCGACATATTGCACAGTGCTTGATCAGCAGGATCTGAAAACATGAGCGGCTTCGCGCGGGTGACGAATTCAAGAGAGAGCGGGACTCTGAACGTCCACCCGTGCTCCCGAGAGTGGAAAAGGGGATGGCCCATCCAAGATAGGCGGAGAAGGATCGGAGAGATGCGATTCCGCACCGTCACGTCGAGCGTGCCAGGCGGTAGGTCCCTTTTCGGTCTTGCAAGGTCCCAATACCACTTCGGCCAGATGACTTGGGGCTTCTGCGCTTTGAGAGTAGACGTGCGGGACGCCTTTGGGCGCGGGGTGGCGAGGACAGGTCTCCAGTCCAACTGTTGTAACCAAGGATCGTGTTCATAGTCCTTCTCATTTGCAAGGGAATTTGCCAGGGCGGTAATGTGGGCCTCCAGCTCGGGTGTGCGCTGTCCTCCAGCGACGGCCAGGGCCAAGGGTGGGTCTGACGCCTTTAAGCGGCCCTCCTTAAGGTACGGAACTCCATGCGTCGGCCCTAGAATGGTCAAAATCTTCCTTGCGCCCCCGCTAGGAAGTCGAGTCACCTTGCCGTCGCGGATGAAATGCCATTTTTCACCTGTGGTGTATTGCAGAGGATGCCCGTCAAAAGACAACTTAAGAAGGAGGGGTAGTATGCGATTCACGCTTGAGGCGCTGAAGACGCCGTCCTTGAGTAAACCGTGTAGCCACGCAGGCTGTTTGTCCAGGTCGGACTTAACCTGGGGCGTAGGTTCTAGACTCTGAGGACAGTCGGTTGATCCCACGAACCGCGTATAGGCAAGAAACAACGACGCACATCGTCATTCACACCTCTAGATTTCTTTGCCACTTTTGGGGTCCAGTCGAGCTGAGCGAGCCACGGATTGTCCCTCCACGACTCGTCTTGCATCATGCTCATTGCCTGCTCTGCGAGATCGACGAGATGTTTCTTTACCTTGCCTTCCAGTTCCTGGTACGTCCGTTCCGCGTTGCGCAAATACTCTTCCCATGATTCGTTTACCGTTAGAAAGCTCGTACCCATTGTAAGAATGCCAGAAAACGACACCGGACTAGGACAGCGCTCGAGGAACGCAGGAAGGACCCGCGCATAGACTTGATGTGTCACGTAGACGTCGTGGGCACAGTACCCGGCGTAATCCTGAATCTCGGCTAGAATCGCCTCTCTCGAGTGCGTCAAGAAGTCTTCACGGACTTCCTTGTCGGCCTCGATGTTGCAATAAAGTTTTGCTACGTCACCGAGGGCGTTTGCCGATGTGAGATCCTCCCAACGTTTCTGTGTGAGCTCGGCGTCGGTCCCATCTCCGTCGTCCTCCTGGAGTTGAGGCAAACTCTCCTCGATTTCGGCGCGCAGACGACGCAGTTGCGCACGCCGCGAATCATCCACCTCGGACTCTTCTTGGGAGGCCGCGTCGCGCATAATCTCCAGCGCCGTCTCGACTGCCTCGGCGCGTCGTTCGGTTCGTGCCGCCTTCGCCTTGCGGTGTTTCATCCACGCAGGTCGCTGATGGGACGATATGCCATTGACGGCGACGTGAAGCGACATGGTGTCGATAAACCGCGTCCGGGTTCCTTTGAGGCTGTACTCTTCGCGGATGCGTTGCCGGTCATACGAAACATTGTGCCCGACGACGACGCGGGATGTCCCGGCGTCACCGAACGGGATCAGATGCTGTACATCCTCCGTCTCGCCGAGCAACCATGGCGATATCCAGCAGTACCATGCGTGACTGGACGCCGCACAGGCGAGGACGGCGTAGGGATGGTACGATGGCATCGTCTCGACGTCGAAGACGAGCATTTGCTCGAGCTGGCCTTCGTGCTCGGGGTACGGGACATGTTCACTGTAACTCGAGCCATCGGGAAGATGGTAGTATTTTGTCCAGCCGGATTGGATGTCAAAATGCTCTGGCCTGGGGGGCAACGGGTCCTGTGCGAGCTGCTTGGCAAATGATAGCCAGGGCTCCGCGCAACGCTCGCCGATGCGGTGAAAGTGCTCGTCAATGTCGGCGCCGTGGAGAGGGGGAAGGGTGAAGCCAATGTCGGGGAGGACGGAGCCCTGCTTGGGGTCGAGACCGTGCATGCGGAGGTGGTCGCGTGCGATCTGGACAAAGGCAGGCTCGGCCGGGGGGAAGGCGGCATGCCTGAATATTTGGGCGTGCAGTCGGCGCGAGAGCATTTGCACGCCGAGCTCGTTGCGTTCGACTGCGTGTTTTGGGCTCAGTGCGGTCAGCCAGGAAGACGTGATGTCGGCGCACCGTGTCGAGCTTGTGCGGCGTCCTCCGAGTCATCTCCGCTCGTCTGCCTCGACTGTGCGCTCACTTGCTTTCTGGACTGCTCATTCCCGCGTATCTTGGCTGACTTTTGTCGCTGATTGCGCGGTGGGGAGGGAACATGGAGCTTGTGGGCGAGTGAGGAAGACCTGCGCAGCGGGTTCATGGCGTGAGAATTCGGTACGCAGAGGCGTCTACCACACACACACGTCTGGCTTATTCTCCCTACCAAGTAGTACCAACGCCCTGGGATCGGGCCACGACACTTGCGGCGACGAATCGACCTTGTCCGCTACACACGGTCTGGTGTAACGCGATCAAGTACAGCTGAGCACACGGCCGTCTTCCTGTTCGTCTTCTTATCTACACACCCAGATGCACCGAAACCCCATGGTCTCGCGATGTCGAGCGCTCGAGCGCAGACCACCGGCTCATCCCGACTCATTCCGACTCATTCGAAGTCTCGAGAGCATTCGTGTGAGTTCGGCCGGTTCCGATTTCCGCCAAGTATAAAAGCGGTCGCTTTGTTCTCACTTGTCACCTTCTCTATTTTCTTCCAGCATGCATCCGAGTGACAACGACCACCCATCCGCGGAAGAGGATCCAGGCGCCTATCCACTTCCATTCAGTGTTCGAGGCATAGAATTGGGGAGTCGTCTGGACTCTATTCCTCCCTCACTGCGGTTCTGGGCAGTGGACAAGAGGCGTTCGCGTCAGATTTGGGTAAGAACAACGACTAGAACATTGCATGCGGTACTTACACGTGTCATCCAAAAGTATGACGCGATGGTGCAAGCAAATGACCGATATGAAGAATGGCTCTCGACACAGCCCCCTGAGGAATATCCTGTACCTACCTCGTCTGCCGATGGGAAAAAGATCAGCGAAATAGAGGATTCCTCCAGAAACTGGCTCGTTCATCCTGATCGTTCTCATTTGCCATGGGTATGCACCTTGTTCGCGGAATTTCACTCCAGGCACATTGTTTACCTCTTCCTGGACCCCAACAGTACGACCATTTTGTGAGAGCGAATGCTCGGTATGAGAGGCATCTTGCTATGACCCAGGAACCTGGAGATTTCCCTTTCCCTTATGGAAAATGCAAAGGCATGGTGATCAAAGATGTTCCGCAAGATACAATATGGTGGGCACTGCGCCCCTCTAATAGCCAGAAAAGCTGGGTACGTCGCTTTAATTCTGGCTTATCGATACTCTCACCCGCGGCCCTGTTCGACGGCCAGTACCAACCCCTGTATGACGCTAACAAGCGATTCCTGGACGATGCTTACCAATCACGTTCTCCCGGTTCTGAGCCTATTTGGTTCGGTACACGATACCGGGGTCTCCGCCTGGATCAAGTATATGAGCGTAAGGGATTTATTCGCTGGTGTCTTGAAAGGGGGGATCGTGGATGGGTATGTTGATCCACTTTTGTGTTCTCGCACGTTTCATGGTCGTGTCCCTTTAGGTCTATCGACTTGAGGACCTGGTTCACCGTCTCGAGCAGTGGCGACTGGAGCACCCCGAGCGCAGTGGCCCTCGTCAACGACGAAAAGCTCCTGATATCCAGAATCCCGTCGGTGAGGCGGTTGGGCCCTGGGATGACTCCGCAGGCTCGGCAGCCGAAGAGGACTACGAAGAAGACGGCTTCGTAGTGCCTGATAGCGACCCCGATGACTCGTCGGACAGCGAGCAAGTGCCCGCGGACAGTGGCATGGATGATGATGATAGCCCGCCAGATCCCGATGACTTGACCAGCTCAAGTGACGATATGTCTCCCTCTGTGAGGCTTGCGCGCAAGCGTAGCCGCGCGAACACCGTGTTGTCGGATGAGGAAGAGGAAGCCCGTAAATCCCATGGAAAACTAGGGAGAAAGTATAGGGTGCTGTATGAGAGTTCGCAAGAGCAATCGCCTGCTAGGAGGTACCCGAAACGGACACACTGACATGGGCATGTGGGTTGAGCCAAAGTTTGGAAACACGGCGTCTATGGACTCGGGCTTGTACGAGTAGTATACACTTCAACAGTAGTACACGGTTATGTATAAAGTACGAGATCTGAATTCGAGGAACTTGTCGCTGTATCGATAAGGAAGTCTGCTCAAGTTATCGCACTCGACTTCTCGCGTACAACTGCCTCAGCAATAGCTTCTTTTAGTTACTCCTCTTCTAACGTGACCTCGGTCCCACTAATTTCTTAGATCGCCGAGCCAGAACACTTATGGTACGTATTTCTAAGTTGATCTCCTCGGCAGTTCGACATCTTGTCATAGCTTGCAGACAACTCAGAGACAGCGGGCGCTCATGATTGTCCATGCCTTCCTCGTGCCCGTGCTACAGAAGAAACCGACTGGCGCGACTGAAAAGATAACACATCTATTGCTGAATCGACGGATGGGCTCCACTACTAGGCAGTGCTAGGCAGCATCAAGGACCTTGAAGACAGTCCCCGAGCCGTTGTGCCAAATTTAGAGGGGCGGGCAGTGTTCGATCTATGGGAAATCGGGTGGTGATAGTGATTCGGGCGGCAAGGCGGGGCGCTTGGAGCACTGAACGTGCTGCTACAAGTCTACAACCACCAACCCAGGCTTGATTGAATCGCAGCTATCTCTGCGGCGCCGGCATGTGTTGAAGGAACTCAGGTGAGCGCACGTCCACAAGGGTCGCCGCCGTGTCGACGGGATTCTTTTTCTCACCATGCATAAGCGATGTGTCAAGGGTGATAGACGTTTGTCAACCGGAGCTTCACCGCTCCACAGCTTTTGTCCTCCAGGGTCACGGTCATTGGTCTAGCCCTTGCACTTCGCCGGTCACCACTGAATTCGTGAAAAAAAAACTTTATGTGAGGGCACACACGACGATGTTTCTTCATGAAACTATCACTAGACAGGAGCAAGCTATCTCTATCGCTCTCTGACAGTGCACCGGCAGCCCCAAGCTGTTCGTTTTACGAACATCAGTGGGACGGTCCTAGGCGGCACCATGTTCCTGTCTGGCAGCCGAGGCAGACCACGCTCCTGGTCGTGTTCGACGGCCAGTCGAGACACCTCTTTTCGACTGCACGCATCCTCTTGTACTATGTCAATGGGTCGCCGAAGGACGTTCACGCCGGGAATGTCTGGGTACGTCCCGTGGCCAGTGTTGTGTGTCGAGCCCCGCTCATGGTTGTGCGCACAGGACATTGAACAATCAGGACCAGTGACTCACACATTTAGAGGCCGGGTTCGACGTCCGCGTCCCAACGTGTCCACACTCCCAAAGCTCACCGTCGCGTTCGAAGTTGCAGTCGGCCAGGGGTCTTCCAAGTCATCCGCCGGGATCCTTGTCCTCCGATCCCCGTCAAGCACACAGGAACTCCGCCGTAGTGCGATCAGTGTGCTACTCGAATGCGAGTTCATGCTGACGGCCGATACCCTGTCCCTCACCCTGTCCTTTACACACTCGACCATGCTCCATACTGCTGTCACGTCCGATGGCCGTGGGCGGCAGTCCGTTCTGATACACCCCGCCTCGCACATCGAGTTCGTCACGACACGAATTGTACGAGTGGTTCTTCCCGCCCCTTCTCGCCCGCGGACCATCAATGGCTGTCTACCTGCAGAGCTCCTCATCAAGGTGTTCAAAGATGCCGAGTTCCATCATACATGGCCTGACGACCTCCTGTCGTTTGCGCAGGTTTGCCGCGCGTGGTCATGTGCCATGGATATCCTCCTCTCTCGCGTACACTTTTCGGACGATGACCGGCGAAGTCGGTCAAGACGACGCCTGGATGTGTACACGCTTGCCAAGGTCCTGTGCGAGAAACCGCTGCTTGCATGCCGTTTTCGTCACTTCACGACGGACAATTTCAGCGACAAATCAGACGAGGACAGGCAGGACAGTAAAGACGATGACGGCTTTGGCGGTGACGACGACGACACTCTCTATTACCGCCCGCCCCCGCGCAGACGCAAAGACCCAGCTCGATTCACGGCGGCGGTACTCTCGATCCTAAGGAGGGCCAAGAACGTGCACTGCGTACACCTCGGCCAGCTCGATCCGGCACAGGCCGACACGCTTTTCACGGCCCTGCACGAGCTTGGCGACGATC
>JBBPLS010000379.1:0-20638 GCA_038089895.1 Boletellus ananas | reverse complement strand
TGAGTCGATTCGTAGTACGCTATCTCCCAGAGTGGTTCCCTGGTGCAGGGTTCCTTCGAGAGGCGAAGAAATACAGACAACTCGTGATTGAATCGGTTGAAAGGCCTCACCAATACGTCGTGGAACAAATGGTGAGGCGGTCATCACGCCTACGGTAATGTATGGAATCTCATCTCTTGCAAGGCTGCGGGAACAGCGGTCCCGTCGTTCTCGTCCACACTCTTGGAAGGAGGGGTGAGTCCGGAGGAGGAGGATGTCATCATGTGGACGTCTATGACTCTCTTTCTCGGTATGGTCTATTTTGGGTGGTAATTATCATCGCTCTGATATCTGCATACAGCTGGATCGGACACGGTATGCCTGTTTTCGACAGCATCATGTCTCTATTGACGTGCTTGCCCACAGACCGTTTCTTCCATCTATGCGTTCTTCCTCGCAATGGCACTGTTCCCTGATGTTCAAGCCAAGGCGCAGGCGGAGCTTGACTCCGTGGTAGGGAGCGAGAGATTGCCATTCCTGGACGACCGCGATTCGCTCCCTTATATTAACGCGGTATGTAAAGAGGTACTTCGATGGCACCCTGTTACTCCACTAGGTACTGTTTCTGCCTCTCCTTCTTGATGTACCTTGACCGAGCGAAAAACAAAAGCTGTGCCTCATGTTGCTACTGAAGACATTTATTACGACGGATTCCTGATCCCTAAAGGATCACAAGTTATCGGAAATGCATGGTGAGCATCTCTCTGACCGATCCATTCATTCCTACAAGGTACACGCACAGGGCAGTTCTCCATGACGAGTCCACTTATCCAGATCCCAGCGAGTTTCGTCCTGAGCGATTCCTTGGAAATGTCCCTCAGCCCGACCCTCAGAACGTTTGCTTCGGTTTCGGGAGGAGGTAGGTAGATCATCTTGTTTGCGCTATGCATGGTCGCTGACGCGTTCAACTTCGCTGTGTTGTACAAGGATTTGCGCAGGTGAGGGCCTGGGTCGATCCGATGCAGCACGTCATTGAGCAGCTCCTTTCAGGATATCACTTTGCAGAGACCTTCCTCTTCATCTCCGTTGCCATGTCCCTTTCCGTGCTGCGGATTTCGAAAGACGATATGGATGGTGTCCATATCAGGCCAAACATTGACGTCACCTCAGGATCGATCTCGTAAGCATTCGTCATTGTCCCCGTCGGTCCCATGTGCATCCAGCTAACATGTCGGTTCGAATGTGTCCACAGTCATCCGAAACCATTCAAGTGCCGGATCGCTGCTAGGTCTGCACACGCCGAGGCCCTGCTGCGTGACTCATAGGTCGCTCGGTCGTGTAGAGACACCAAGGGTTTAATCGTAGATGTCAGTGTGTCTGTAAACATAGTTCGCGTTGACAACGGAAGATGAGCTTTCGATAATATCTAGATTATCGTACTCGACTCCAAGGGAGCCGGCAGTCTTTATTCATGTATCGCACCCATTCTACGGAATGCCTGTCCTGAGCTTGTACATTGAGTGACAGAAAGGGAACAATGGAATAACATCAACGAAGTGTTCAGAGACCCAGATGGATAAAAGGAAGCCATTCCTTGAATGGCACCTCGCGCTCTCGAAGCCGCCCGACAGCAAAGTGCAACGCTCGCGCCGCCTCCCGATAGTCGGGTGTTGTTTCACCATTCCGAAACAACTGCTCGTAAACATCCTTGGCGATGTCGGGTGCAAGCTTGTCGCTAATCGACCACATCGTTCCCACCACCCCTCCGTACCCCGCAAATAACATCCCTGCTGCGATATGGATGGCCTCGTCGGAGAGGTCCTCGTCCCCCTTCGCCGTCTGGCATGCAGACAGGAATGCGAGTCCGCCGTGGGGACGTGACAGCGCGATGATATCGGATATTCTCAAACGGCGTTTGTCGGCAAGGCAGAGCCCGCTATTGGTTGGGTTTGCATCGTCTTGGGCCCCGTGGCAAGCGAAATGGACCCAGTCAGCCTGCTTCATCAGATCGAGTACCTCATCAACTGTTCCCAAGGAAGATTCCGTGAGGGTGGCTCGAACAGAGAGAGAATTTTCGATGACGGTCTTGATAGTTTCCATTTCGGCATGTACACCGGGAAGTGTAGGTTGGCCATCAGAGAGTGGCTGGCGAACTGCAAGAACGCGGAGACCGGTTCGATGTGCAGATTCGGGTTTAGGTGAAGACGCGAGAATGCTAAGGGTAGGAACATATGAAGAGACGACAAAGTCGAACACTTTGTGACCCAGTTCCGAAAACTGAGCATCATAGAAACCAGCTGCATGGATTGGAAGAAATGTCAGTGGTCCTGTTGGGCACCAAAATATGCGTGGCAGGTCCCCGGGAGCCTGTTCCAAGACATTGGTGAGTGACTAGATTGTGAGATCGAGGGTATCACACACCGAAACTTGAAGGGAAAGGGCATCCAAGACTGGTTTGACAACACACTTCCATAGAGGCGCTAAGATGGGTTTCCACATACCAGGTCCCTCTTTGTCCACAGCGTACCCATATCTCTCGTCGCAAGACGCATCCCGAGTGTGGCGAACGACACTCTGCAAGACACTCTGAAACTCTTTGGATCGCCCAGGAGTGAAGTTGGGAAGTGGGACATGAATTACATGATCAACTTCAGCAAGAACAATCAATGCATCACAGCGAGTTTTTGCAGCATTGAGGATCACTACCGGTCCAGAGTGAGCTGATGCACGGAGTTGAGAATACTCTTTGTGTAAGAGGAATCGTTCGAAGCCAGGTAATCCTCGGATGTTTTGTAGAAGCTTATCTCGCTCGATTGCAAGCATGCGGTGTCTGTCGACCTCTTGTCGGAGAGACACCGTTGGGTCGTGCACTGCACTGCAAGCTCGCTCTACCTTTGGAGACAGGAGTTTCTCGCGATTGGCACCTGCCTCCTCCAACGCGGCAGATAGCTCCCTAAGTCTACGAGCATGATCAGGATGGACAGACGACAGTTCATCGTGAGAGCTGCGAAGCTGGAGCAACTCCCCCCAGACAATAGAGCGTCCATATTCCAGCCACTCAACAGCCATTTCTGGGTGGCCAGAGTCCAAAGCTGCAGCTGCGCCTTCGCGTACTACATCAGAACCTCGGATGAGTTCACGGTAACGATGCGCAAGCGAGAGACCAGCCCATGCGACTTGGGGCAGTAGATGAATGGCAACAGAATATGCAGACAGCAGAGAGGTGTGGCGTAGGCGACGGGCGCAATAGATCCAATGACGTGATGCATGAAATCGAGCAGTGATTGGACCCACGTCAGCACAAGCAGCATTGGAATAAAGTACAGCTGCCCGCTCTATGTCATTCTGCTGTCCAAGGTGCTGAAAACGAGTCAAAAAGTAATTGCCGAGACTGGTCAAGCGGCTGGGTTTGTCAGCGTGGTTATGAGGGGTAAATTTGACGGCGTCCTGCTGTCTCGAAATTGCCTCCTCCAGATCGCTCAGTTCTCCGAGGTGCTTGAAACGAGCGGCTAAGGAATCGCTGAGATCGTTCTGATGATTGGTGCGGTGGGGATGATCACCGGGTGTGTTGGTGACAGCATCCCGCCGCATCGAAATCCCCTCTTCTAAATCACTCATTTCTCCAAGGCACACAAAGCGGGCGATGATGCTGCCACCAAGATTGTTCAGAAGACAAGGTTTAGCAGGGTGATCGTAAGGGGTGAGATTGACAGCATCACGTTGCCTTGAAATAGCTTCCTCCAGATCACTCAGCTCTCCGAAGTACTGAAAGCGAAACTTGAAGGAGCCACTGAGACTGTTCAGATAATCAGGCTTTTCAGGGTGATCATCAGGGGTAAGGCCGACGGCATCTCGTTGCCTCAAAATCCCCTCCTCCAGGTCACTCAACTCTCCAAGGCGCTGAAAGCGAGCGACGCAACAAATGCCTAGATTAACTAGATAGATGGGCTGGTCGGGGTGATTGTCAGGAGTAAGGGTGACAGCGTCTCGTAGCCTCAAAATCCCTTCCTCCAGGTCACTCAACTCACCGAGTCGTTCAAAGCGAACTCGGAAAAAATGACCGAGACTGTTCAGGTGCCGGGGTTTGTGAGGGTGGTCGTCAGGGGTAAGGATGACAGCGTCTTGTTGCCTCAAAATCGCTTCCTCCAGGTCACATAGCTCTCCAAGACGATTGAAACGAGTGCCGAGAGAAAGACTGAGATCATTTAAATGACATGGCTTGTGAGGGTGATCATCGGGAATAAGATGGACAGAATCCCGGTGCCTTGAAATAGCCTCCTCTAAGTCTTTCAGTTCCCCAAGGCGGCGGAAGCGAGCTCTCAACCATTCGCCGAGATTGTTCAGACGACAGGGCTTTTCACGGTGATGATCGGGGGTGAGGTTGATAGCGTCCTGCTGCCCTGAAATTGCCTCCTCCAGATCACTGAGCCTTCCGATGCGCTGGAAACGAGCAGCTAAGTGGCTGCTGAGATTGTTCAGATTGTTGGGTTTGTGAGGGTCGTTATGAGGGGTGAGGTGAACAGCATCCCGTTGTGTTAAAATTGCCTCCTCTAGGTCATTCAGCTCCCCGAGGCGCTCAAAACGAGCAGCCAAGTACCTGCTGAGATCGTTCAGACGACAAGGCTTTTCAGGGTGGTCATCGGGGGTAAGGCTGACAGCGTCCTGTTGCCTTGAGATTGCTTCTACGAGGTCACTCAGCTCTCCAAGACGACTGAAACGATCTTCTAAGGAGTTTCCGAGATTGTGCAGATAGCCAGGCCTACGAGGATGATCATCAGGAGTAAGGTCTACAGCATCTCGTTGCCTTGATATCGCTTCTTCCAGATCACTCAGCCCTCCGAGATGCTTAAACCGAGTCCGGAAGCGGTCACCAAGATTGCTCAAATGTTCGTGTTTGTGGGGGTGATCGTCGGGAGTAAGGTCGACAGCGTCTCGTTGTCTTGAGATCGCTCTTTCCAAATCAACCAACTCTCCCAAGCGCTCGAAACGAGTGCTGAAAGAGTTGCTGAGATTGCTCAAACGGCAAGGCTTTTCAGGATGATCGTCAGGGGTAAGACTGACAACATCCTGCCGCATCGAAATCGCCTCCTCCAGGTCACTTGTCTCTCCGAGGCGTTTGAAACGAGCAATGAGAGAGGTGCTGAGATCATTCAAATGGCAGGGTTTGTGGGGGTGATCATCAGGAGTAAGGTTAACAGCGTCCTGCTGACTTGAAATTGCTTCTTCCAGGTCGTGCAGCTCTCCAAAGTGCTTGAAACGAGTGAAGAAAGAATTGCCGAGGTTATCCAGACGGCAGGGCTTTCCCGGGTGGTCGTTGGGGGTAAGCTTGACAGCGTCCTGTTGCCTTGAGATCGCCTCCTCCAGGTCATCGGGCTGTCCGACGTGCTTGAAACGAGTTTTGAACAGGTTGCAAAGATTGTTCAGAAGGGCAGGCTTGTGAGAGTGACCATCGGGGGTAAGGTTAACAGCCTCTTGCTGCCTCGAAATCGCCTCCTCAAGGTCATTCAGCTCTCCAAAGTGCTCGTAACGAATGCCAAAAGAGTTTCCAAGATTGTTCAGATGGCAGGGCTTCTGAGGATGATCATTAGAGGTAAGGTTGACAGCGCTCTGCTGCCTTGAAATTGCCTCCTCTAGGTCACCTAGTTTCCCAAGGCGTTTGAAACGAGTAACGAGGAAGTGGCTGAGATCACTCAGACGCTTGGGTTTCCAAGGGTAATCATCAGCGGTGTGGCGGACCGCTTGCTGCCCCGTCGAAATCGCTTCTTCCAGGTCACTCAACTCCCCAAGACGATTGAATCGGTGAAACAATGCGGCACCCAGATTCGTCAGACCGACTGGGTACCAAGGGTCCCATACCAGCGTAGAGTTGAAACATACTTCTAAACACGAGATTGCCTGATGGAGGTCGGCTAGATCCCGGAATCGTGCATACTGAGATAATAGCTGGGAACTCAGACTCCGCAGATCTACGTCTGTTGAACCCAAGGATTGAACGGATGACCGACCATCCACGAGTGCTGTACTCGTATGTTCTCCGCGTGACTGCAACATTAAAGATGCTGCCCGACTTTCAAAGCTTGCTGCGGAGTTGTGCTTGATCACCTCGTGAAGAAACGCCCTAACATGCAGTGCATCGTCTTTTCGCCCGTACTTCTCAAATTGGGCGAGATGCACCGAGGCCAGCTGGATTGACGTAGAGGGTCGATCGGGGTGGCCGACAGGACGAGCAGTAAGTACGTTGCGACACATCGTGAGCAGCCCATCGTGGGAAGCACTGGTGTCGTAAACCCTACAGTAGATGAGTTTTGCCATTGCGGCGTTTGACAGGACGGCCGCGTAGCAAGGGTCACCAAGTGGACAAGCATCTAGTGCGTGCTGGAAGTGTTCAATTGCAGACTCCAGATCCTGTTGTTCCCCGTGCTTTCGGTAGCGCGACAAAGCACAATGGCCATTGTTGGTCAAGTCCGCCAGTTGTCCTCGAGACTCCATGAGTGACTATGAGCATCCATACATTTATGGATTGATGAGAATAAGTTGGAGCAAACCGATGCTTACGCGATGAGGTTCAAGAACTCTCAAATCATTGCTCTCGCGGTCCCGTCGCCCAATAGTGAGCAAAAGGGACGAACAAGGCGACACGACATCACCATCCTTTGGATAGAAGGTGAATGCTGTCGTGGTTTGAGTACCTGCCGCAAATAAACCGCTTCGTACTCACGAACGTGTCTTGCACTGCGATCCAGTAGTTGCCCCACTGTAATTGTCAATTCTCGCAAGTTCTCCCCATCCCCTAACATTGGCTGGAATTCAAACGATGCCTGGACTCCCAAGCGAACACTGGTGGACAACTCTGACGGTCTGGAGAATCTGTCAGGCCAAATACCAGTGGGAGAGACAACTCTCACATCGGAATAGGCCCACTCCACTCGACATCGTCGTTGTTCACTGAGACAGGCTTGTTTTCGGTCCTCCATTCGAAACCACTGTGAACGACTGAAACATAAAATCCGGCGGGAAGTCGCCGAAGGCCATGAGCGAGATCTGTTGCCCGGATACCTGCCCTACTGTCAGCAATCAATTACAAGGTTGGATAGAAGACTAATTTTCGAACTTGTGATGACTGCGTCCTCGCGCTTGCTTATGTGAACGGCAGTGCCTGGGGAAGAAAATCCGACCTCTTCCTTGTTCCCGAGTCCAGGCGCTTCACCATTTGTATATTCCTGCTCGGGGCACCCGACTTGAAGGTCGGAGCCGGGTCGTGGTCGTTGACTTTCAGTGCTTGAACCGCTGGACATCGCCGTGAGATAGAAGCTGAGATGCCGCAGCACATGGGATCGAGCCGGAGCATTTTCAATACTCCCACACAGGAAATGAGGCAATGAAGGAATCAGGTCATCGACCGCCAACGAGCACAGAACCGACAAAATTTGTTACCGGGGGTAATGGTCATGTGACCCTGGTCTGATTGATTTCCCGATCTGACCCCACCACGCCGCAGGGCACAGCATGTAAGTTGTGTCGATTAAGATGGCTTATCCATTCTTGCTCGTGGTGTTGTCTTCAAAGGCTCTTCTCCAGGTGCGGATACTGGTTGAATTCTGTTGTTTCCCCCCCTTCCGAGGCCCTCTCGATGGCCCAGATAGTCTCCTTTCTCAGCCTCTGTCTCTTCGGAGCAGGCGTGTACATCCTCAAACGATTCCTCGATCCGACCCGCCCCATTCCATTCCCACCTGGGCCCATTGGATGGCCGTTGATCGGTAACGTATTCTGGATATCTTCCGAGAAACCCTGGCTAGGTTTTGTGGCACTAGGCAACAAATACGGTACATCATTTTCTCGTTTCAGCGCGTGTCGTGCTCATACGCCCTACGATCTCAGGGGATGTATCGTCCATAACCATCCTAGGCTCGCGTTATGTCATCCTCAACTCATCCAAGGCCACCACAGCGATACTCGAGAAACAGAGCGCCAAGTGCTCTGATAGACCACACCTCATCATGGCAGCGGACCTGGTCGGCTTGGGGAAGGCATTGCCTTTCGTCAACTGCGGTGATCGTTTCCGGGAATATCGCAGGCTGTTTTATCAGCTGTTCGGAAGCAGGAGTACAACCGCCGTATTCAACCCGATCCAAGAGGAAGCTACCCGTCAGTTCTTGCGCAACGTGCTGCACAAGCCAGAGGATCTTATTAGCCATATACGCTCGTAAGCTCGCTTTTGTTGCAAGCAAATACTCTCTGGATGCCACCACTCACTGCTAGCCATGCAGTACTGCTGGGGCAGTCATCCTGAAGGTGACATATGGGTATTCCGTTCAAGAAGGAAAAGATCCGTTCGTCGAACTGGCCGACAAGGTCATGAGCGTGGCCTCACTGGTGACATCTCCTGGCGCATGTCTGGTGGACATAATCCCCGCCTGTAAGACTGAGCATAGACGCGGGTTGTCGTCGTCGTTGCTGAACCGATTCATAGTGCAGTACCTTCCCGAGTGGTTCCCTGGTGCGGGCTTCTTCCGAGAGGCGAAGAAATACAGCCAGCTCGTGATGGAGTCTGTTGAAATGCCTCATCAATATGTTGTGGAACAAATGGTAAGATGGTCATCATGCCTATGGTAATGCATCTCATCTCGTACGAGGCCGCGGGAACAACCAGTCCGTCATTCTCGTCCGCGCTCCTGGAAGGAGGGGTGAGTCCGGAGGAGGAGGATGTCATCATGTGGACATCCATGGCTGCCTTTCTCGGTATGCTTGGTCCACAGTAATAACCATCATCGCCTTAATATCTGCCTACAGGTGCATCGGACACAGTAAGCCCCCTTTCGATAAGACTATGTCTCTCCTGAAGTATCCTGGTCCACAGACCGTCGCTTCCGTTTACGCGTTCTTCCTCGCAATGGTGTTGTTCCCCGATGTCCAGGCTAAGGCACAAGCAGAACTCGATTCGATGATAGAAAGCAAGAGATTACCGTCTCTGAACGACCGCGATTCACTCCCTTATATCAACGCAGTATGCAAAGAAGTCTTTCGATGGCACCCTGTTTCACCATTAGGTAGTATTACCGCGTCCTCCATGTCTCCCAAGTATGCTCACCAAGCGGGAAATAAAGCCATGCCTCACGTTGCCACGGAAGATATCCATTACGATGGGTTACTGATCCCGAAAGGATCACAAATTGTCGGGAACGTGTGGTGAGCATCGCGCCGACCAGCCCCTTCATTCGTACATGGTACACGCACAGGGCAATTCTCCGTGATGAAGTCACATATCCAGATCCCAGCAAGTTTTGTCCCGAGCGATTCCTCGGCGACGTGCCTCAACCCGACCCCCAAAATGTCTGTTTCGGTTTCGGAAGGAGGTGGGCACGCTGTCTGTTCGTGCTGCGCGCAGTGGGTGACACCTTCTACTTCACGGTATTGTGGTAGGATTTGCCCGGGTACGCTCTTAGTGGCACAAATGGCTCATCATTGAGCAACTCTCCTTCAGGGTATCACCTTGCGGAGGCCTTCCTCTTCATTTCGGTTGCCATGTCTCTCGCTGTGCTACAGATTTCGAAGGACATCGTTGATGGTGTGCAGGTCACGCCGGAGTTGGACGTCACCTCTGGATCGATTTCGTAAGTATCCGTCGTCGCCTCCATCTGATGTGCGTGTAGTTGATACATTGGTCGGAACTTGTCCATAGCCATCCGAAGCCATTCAGGTGCCGGATCACTGCCAGGTCTGCACACGCCGAGGCCCTGCTGCGCGGTTCATAGACCGCTCGAACGTGGAGTAATATGAAGACTTGGCCGTCTTGTTTTTGTAAACTGCACCGAACCGATTCGGTGTCTACTTGTTTGGAGTGCTTCTCCGTGCGAGAAGGGGCGGGTATTGAATGGGAAGAGATCGTGTCCTTTCGTGTATTCAAGTGGGCACGTGTGGGCTACAAGCTCGGTGGGGTGGGTGGTTCGCTGGACGCGATTGACACAGCATGTTGGCGCGCCCATCGCGTGGAGGACGAATAAGTGTACCAATGTAGCGCCCCAACGGTCGGTGTGATGCGGCGCGAGTGGCACCTGCTTTTAGTCCTTTTTGCTGGACCCCCCCATTACCCCGGCCCGTCAGAGAACACTCTTAGCCATGGTTGTTCTTCTATCTGGATGCCAAGGAAAGCACGTTCGCTTTGTAGGTATGTACTAGGATGTTAACCAACTTCAGGGTCCAGGTAGGTCAGAGGAAAAGATCACTGCGGTCGGACGGGGCAAAGAATGCATGGATTTCACGGACACGAAAAGCGGACGCGTCGGGAGGTTCTTTGATGTCTTTTGCAACGAGCGCTGTCCCTCTCAGGAGCCAGAATGGGGATCAGAAGCAACTCGGGTCCAGGCCTCGGACCCTACAATCCATCAATAACCTGACATTGATCAGCATCACGACTGACAGAACGCCTATATATAGAGCACTTGCCGTCGCATGTTTGCACACGCGGGCCCCGCCAGAATCGACATTTCTGGGTGTTGTGTGTAATGGCGACATCGGTTATCGTCCGTGTGGGCCTGGAGATCGTCTGCACGTACTCAGGCACGTCGCAGCGATCGGCTTCCATGGTCGCTCCAAGTTCACTTTGTCGTCAACCGGGCCCCTGCAGCTTGGACCTCCGATGGCCCGACGGAAGGAGCCGAGGTTGCCACCACGCAAATATTCCCGCTGTTGTCGGAGACTTGCCGCTAGCTTGAGCCTCCGGTACATATCGAGACCACCCCCGGCCTCGAGGACAAATCACCCAAGAGGAGATCTCGCACCGTCCTTCTCGGGCCACGATGGCGTTGGTGACAATCGTAGCGACTTCGACAGACCGACTTGAAGTTGGTCAACGGCCTCCGGGAGTGTACAAGTTTCTAAACAGAAGGGTGACCTCGTGGCAGCAAGAGGCCGTCTAACCCACTTCGTCCCTCCGGTACCTGGCAGCTGTCAGTGTGTGCCATGGCGACGGGGAAATGGAAGAACGAATGATAGCCTTTGGTACGGCGTGTTCGAAGCGATTGGAAGAGAGTGATTCAATGACGCAAGAATGAGGAGGGGACGCTGAGGTAGACGGAGTCGGACAGATCTAGCAAATCTCAGGGTCCTGCGACCGATGCGTGACACAGGGATGACGGGCAATTCTACAGCATACAACGTGAGACACTGCACTACGTGGCGGCAGCGGCAGCCTCATCGCTCGAGCCTTAAATAAATGTTTGACGACCGGGCTCTTGACGCCCGATATTTCATCATTTGGATCACGTAACACATGAGATGAAACGAACTGGCACGGGGTGTCCATAGTCGGACCCAAAACTCCCTGTCGACCATCATACTGCTGCCTTGCGCACCCATTTGCTGCCCAGCTAGCCCAGCTGACAGTGAAGTACCTGGCCTGGCTCGGAGAACCATGACACTGTTTGTTAAATTTGCTCGAGTTTGATACTGAGCGGTACGATCAATCACTGCAGGTGTTGTGTTCGCAGCAGTCAGGTCAAAGCTGAGACCTCAGCTCACCGCAGCGATTTCTCACACGGGTTGCCACCAGTTCATGGTCAAACAACCCTCGTTCTCGTTGAAAATGGGGGAATGATTACTGTTCATCCCACGAACGAAGTCACAAGTTCTGAATTTTGTACCACTACTCGTAACGACAGGAATGAGAGCGAAAGCTCGTGAAGACGGAAACAATCCAAACTGAAGTCCCCAAAGCCCGGAATAAGTGCCAGTATATTTGCTTTATCACCTAAATCACTTTCTATTCCCAATATACCAGAGTAAAATATCAACGACGTGATCAAAGCTGGGAGGGTAGTAGTAACTGAGCCTGATGACGCCATCACGACTTACACAATAGGCCGCCTAAACGACACCGCAGATGCGCTGGTAATGTTCCTCTGAATTTGTACTCATTCGTGCACCTGTTGGCGGGATCGGCGATGGTACGTCCTCGAGATTCGTCTGCTCACCTCCCATGCTAACGTCAATCAGCCCCGTAGCCTTGAGTGCCATCACCTCCACCACCTGAGCCATTATTAGGACCTGACCCGCTGGTGCCGCCGTTAGGACTGATCCCAGTGGTGGCGCTATTAGGACTGATCCCAGTGGTGGCGCTATTAGGACTGATCCCAGTGGTAGCGTCATTAGGACTGATCCCAGTGGAGTCTTGACCATGTGCCGAGTGCACGACCAAGAACGACAAGAGCATGGCAAGACACAAGTGAGTTAGCTTCATTTGCATAATGTGAACTGCTGGATTCGGTGGCTAGTTTGTGTGCTGGGGTTCTCAGCCTATGGTCACGTCCGCCCGTGTAGGCTACACACTGCTCAATTTTTTATATGACAGAACCCTTTAGACACCATGTGGGGTGAAAACATCTGGCCAGTCAATCGTGAAGGCAATTGCTGAAGCGCTGACACCTCCTCCATGTAGGAAAGGTAACGTCGTAGTCTATAGAGTCTGGTTTCCCCGTTTAGTAGCCCGATCGTTTGTTTCATGTCAGGTGTGGCCAGACCAAGTCTCAGCATATTTATGGATAAACACCGTACTCGGCGCATTAGAGATTCCTGCATCCATCAACAGTTTTGGTTTCCGTTGCAGCAACCTACTGTTACCTGAGGGTCTGTCCCAAGCATACATACATGCTCGTAGGTGGGAGGGGGGTGAAAATCCGCTCATTACTTTTACTTCGGTTTTACTGCAGGCCTGGAATCTCAAATTCCCTTGGTGTGCCTGCGTCTCTGGGGCGGTATTTCTGGGATGTGTTCACGAGGTTGCAGACACGGGCACGATACTCAGACGACAGTTCCCTCCCTCCCCCTCCATGACTTCCAGGAGCGCACACTAATCAGAAGCGCCGGGGGTGTGGCGAGCAACTTACATCACTGTAGTGAGCGACAAGGACACATTTGGCTCCGATGCGTCGGACGACCAGGTACGGTTGTGGGCGAGATGGGGGGGCATAGAATCTAGACCCTCCCCAGGGAGGTCTACTCTATAAGGGGTAGATCCTACCATCTAGCTTGGGCTCCTGCAGTCACAGCAGCGCAAACGTACGAGTCGCCGCCGGCGTGCGAGACTTGCTCATGTAAACACTCAAGGAATTCCCTCCTGCCAGTGGACTCTGCCAGGAGCTTGACGGTGAATCAATTAATCACGCCTACTGGGCGCCAATTATTGTCGGCTACACGCACGCTCTATTCAGATCTAGTATGCTTGCGATACCCTATCACACCCATTTCACGGCGCACCCAGGCCATGGTGCACAGGGATATGATATATCACATAGGCTTTGCACACAAAGGGTTCCTCTCATACTATGCGAGTAGCATGTCACCATACTTGCATTCTACGATCCCCACTCCGTCCGGTGCCCGAACAGCGCAGATGCAGACTGATATTTTTTTTTGTCGGGTAGAAAATACTCAATACGACTCGTCGAGTTATGCGAATATCTTCTCCTTTGCGTTTTCCGGAAGTCACACAATTGGATCCCGAGGATTCGATAGGCTTCACGACGGGGAACTGAAGCGCATCCTTAACGTTTACAGAAACGCTCATCGGGAAACAAAGAAGTGGTTCTCACTGGGAGAGTTGGTCAAGAATATAACAGGCCGATCGATACCTATTCATCAACCCCTCGTGGAAGGGGGACCGTCTTCGACTCTCGTAACACGCTCAGGTTAACACGTCGCACACTCCCTCGCTCTGCTGACTCACGCATTCACAAACGTCTCGTCGATTTTCTGGGCCTCGGTGAATTGCCCTTCCTCTTTTGATGTCTTCCAAAGTGGTAGTCTGTACAGTCTGGCTATCCCTTTTAGTGGCCCGTTAATTGGTTTCATGCGGACCACTCCTCAGCAAACTTCAGATAAACACCGCACCTGGCGCGTTAGGGATTCGCACATCCGTCCCAAAAGACTTCATCTTCGATCTTGCTGCCTAGACACCATCTGATGCCTTTCGGTCACTCGAGGAGTGACCATAGCGCAGTGATATACACCTGAGCACGCTGCGGTATTTTACCTGACGCAGCCGGCCAGCCGATGGGGAGAAGCAAAGACAGGCAAGCGTGGGGCACTATAGAGCATAGGCAGATTTGGCACAAAACAGCAACGTCGATTGCTTACCTGACTGTACAATACAATTCCAGGATTGTAGTTTGCCCTTTGTCCTGACTGAGAGAACATGCGCCATACTTATATGAATGGGTGAGCTAGGGCCTGCCATGGTTGGGTGCGGGGTCAGATGGGACCCGGACGAATGGGCACATCATGGTCTGATAGTGCGAACACCGCTTGGCATGTGAACAAGGGTGGGATATAACCGTCCACGTGACAGCGGTAATGTCGCTGGCCCGGATCGAGTTTTGGAGTGTTTAGAAGGTTGGAAAGTTCGATTCCGTGACTTTTTGACTGGATCGACCCTTGGAACACAGAGCTATGGACTGCAAAGGGACGCGCTGCTGTCTTCTGACCCCATATGTCCTTCGGCTCTGGTACTTGGCATTGTGCGGCGACCGGGCCCGGGTGGCTGCACCGGGTAGATTGTCCCAGCGGTACGACCTTAATCCGATTGTCCCACCGTGCTCAATTCTTGTGTGCGTTTATTGCGACTCTTGCACTCCTTGGAACGGCGTCCTGATCTTATTTGTTTCCAATAGAGAACCGCGACTCGTTATCTAGGCATGAACTCGGATTCACTATTTTGTCTGAGTACGGCCACCGAGAGTCCGCGCTTGAGACTGGAATGATTTTGTCCGACTTTGAAGCATCGCAAACACGACCGGGGTTCTAGTTCACATAGAGCCGGTCGTCGAGCGCTTGTCCGATTCCGTGCACTTGACCTATTAACCGGCTTTTACGACGAACAAACACAATTCGGATTCAGGTTCAAGCACACATCATAGGTAAGAAGTTGTACAAGGCAATGTTCAAGGTATCGGTTTCTGCGAAGAATGCTTACTGCATCTAACAATAGAAACGGCAACGAACAGGGAACGAAACAGAAAGATACTTGGCTGCTCTCGAGAACTGAACAATCTGCCCAGTTGGACCGTGGAAGTATAATCCAACTGACCAGACTACTTTGAACACATCCTGTGCGCTATGTCGATGTCAAGTACTAGTAGATGGGTGTCCTTTGCATTCTCACCGCCCGCACGTTTTTACCATTCAGGACTACCACCGGCAGGACTACCGGAGCCAGCTTTTTTGGTGTGAGCAAACCCCTAGAACATTTCTGGAACCGTACTAACGTGTAACGTAGCCTTCGATGAGGTTAGTATCCCCGTTGCGCTTGACGGACTCTTTTCTCGGCGTCAGCTGTACCTCTGAATTACTCTTTAGAATCGTTGCTGACCTTGGCTTCTGGCAGCTTCAGCTTTATCAAAGCCACCTATTATGTGCCCCCGTAGTTTGTCTGTTGTTAGCCAAACTCCGGATCATGTCCGTAAAATCATACTAACGGTGGTATACGATGTCATCTCCCCGCTTTTCGACCTCGATGGAGCGTGCTTGCACAGAGCTGGCGATCAAGAGGGAGATAAGAACACCAAGATAGAAGCTAGCTGGTTTGAACTGCATGGTGAGTACTTGTGTGCTCGCTGTCGGTGCTGATGCGCGTGTGTGCGTGTGTCGTGTGGTGGCTTTCCCAAGTCCACCACAGGTCCCCCTTTTATATGCATCAGGCTTCAGGGGGGAGGAAAGCGCTACCTGAAATGTCCTTATCGCCTTCGCTGTAGGAAAAACATGCAGGCGATCATCGGTATGCTGACAGCCGTTTGAACGCCACTGCCTAGGCAGTCAAGAACACGATCTGCTGTCAATGCCACTACTTAGCAGACGGCTGTAGCGCGTACAACAGCTGCGATATATGGTCTTGCGAACGCCTTCGTACTGGAGGAAAAAAGAGCACGCATATGTAAGACATCGGATCCCAACCATTCAACCAAAGTAATCATAGATTGTAGCGCACGAAGAACCATTCTCGAGTCCCACAGAACGAGGACCGACTCTCGCGGGTGCCAATTGCCAGTTCCATGTCCAAGGCGACAGCGAGGTGATAACAGTGTCGATACGGTCAGATGAGACGCCAACCTCAATTGTGAGAGATGAGAGGGAGGCGACCTCGGTTTAGGCGACAGGGGTGTTGTGGTTCCTACTGGGCAGTGTTGAGTGCATGTCAATGACGCCATTTTTGAGTCAGGAGTCGGCGTGCATCACTAATTAATTAAGGGGCAATAGGATACGGTTGTCCGTCCAACAATCAGAACACCACGTGGTGCGAGTAGCTTCTCGCTCCGAGACAGGAGCGGGTCTCGAAATCTCCGGCATACCAGTCGAGCATCAAGTGATTATCTGTGTTGTTCCCTTCGTGTCCCCAACGAGTCTATACTGGATTGGCATTCAATTGAGGGCAGCGTATCAAGACTTGAAGCACGGGGCAAGTGCTACTGTGTGACCGCACCAGGAATCTGGTCCCGTACACCAAGACAACAGAAGACACGCACTCTTCGAGGGTCCAAAGTATGTGGACAAGGCCAGGCCAGTTCCTAGGCCAACAATCGATTTGTGGGTGAGCATATCCTCCGACATGCCTATAAGTGGGTAGAGAGGTGCACGCCAATCCATTACACCCATTAACGGCCTAAAGAACGGCCTAGAGCCCGCAAGCACATGTCTTGCATGCATGACTCTAGGAGCGACGATCGCACTCGATGGGCTCTTCAGGAACCGAAGGGACAATACAGACTCGAAAATCTGCGACGGTGATACGGATCGCTTGGAGCCGCTTAAACAGACACTTATGGCTGTTGCCATGAGCTGTAGTTCAAGTGTCAGGTCATGAGAACGTGACAAGTCATCGCAACGGTTCCTCACCGTGCCTGCAACGCGGCCCCGGGGACTATCCTTGATGTGAACGTTTACGACTTCTAGCTTCCCTCTTCGGTCGGGGGTCGCTCTAACATGTAAGATGAAGCTCATCAAGAGGGGGCTTTCCACTTTTCTTCCTCAGCCACGACGACGCCCCTCATGCACATGATTGCATACCTTGAGGGGTCAATTCAGCGAGGACCTCTAGACAGCAAGTGGCCCCATATTCTCCATGTCCTTCAGATACCCGACGGTCCTTTGGCCCATTCGGACGAGTAATAAGTGACACTGCGAGGACGGAGAGAATGATTACGGCGCAAGTCTGACTTGAGGGGGACATGGATGAGGGCAGGCCTACGTTCGATTGAGTCCGTTCGACAGCAGCGGAAGCTTCGTGGAGATGAGACGGCCCGCAACCTTTCGAGGATGACAACGTGGGTGCGATGAATAAAGATTGAGTGTACGGCAGCTGACGATATTCAAACCATATCCCAGGTAGGGCGGAAACGTGCTCGCTAGGAAGGGAAAGGGCTGGCAGCACGTTTCATGCTCGAGACACACCAGACCACCCAGCTGCAATCACCGTGGCCCGAAGGTCTGTCCCACATTCCACATCACTGAAACCAAGATAGCATGCTAAGCCACTGTTTGAATGCCGAATGAATTGAAATTTTATCTATCATTCCACCCCTGTTGGACACCAATGTAACTATGTGTGAGATTATCAGTGAATCTTGCTACATGGGCATTCATCTGTAGAACTTTGGGTGGATTAAAACATTCATCCAAGTTACTCTGCAAAATGATTTGAAGTTGATACATCATTCTGAAGATGTTGGGTGATTGTAAGGGAATGTAACTTCCCTCCAAAAGTTTTATAATTATTTTGTACATTCTCATCCCCCCCTCAATACTCACTACAGCTGTGAAATCCACAGCATTCTCACAGGAAAGCACAGCTACTTTTTAAAGATTAATGTAATCTCTATATAGGAGGCCTATAAAGTTTTGTCTTGTTGCCATTTTCCCTTACTGCTTCATTCAGTTTTGAAATCTGTGCCTGAAAGGAATTGGTTTATAATTGCCTTTTACTGGCACCTGGTCCCATTCTGGGATTCTTAGCACCCATACTCCCTCAAGCTCTTGTCAGCACCACTGACCAAGTGCCCTGCTCAAGTGAACAATGCATATTTAATTATGACAAGGTCAGTACAAGTACAGAGTTAGAATCTGAAGATATCATGGTTACTGTCACCATCATCCTTGCCACCATTTGAGTCACCACTGCCATTGTCACTGTCATGATCATCATCAGTCTGGTCTTCATTGCTCCCCTCTTTGTCACTACCCAGTTTGTCATCAACAGATCTGTTGTCAGCATTCATCATCAGCACATCTTTGTCATTACTGTCATATAAACCAGCCTGTTCATTGACAACTTGGGATGGCTTGTCCAGCATGCCTGCAGTCAAACCACCACCATTTGACACTGGCAGCTGATACTAGACATGGTGTCCTACACCAATGCCTGCATAATGTGCAAACATATCTCAGTCAGCAAAGCTAGAGAAAACATTGGTGTCAGCATGAGGGAGATGCTGGAGCTCTGGTGTAGGAAAACCAACATATTGATATAGTATTCTGTCCAGTCATCCTCAATATTCTCCTGACAGGTGCCCAATGGACCTTTGTGCAGCAATGAATTGGTACAGCCCTCTGCAAATACAGGAAACAAGTGACAAGTATGGAGGACAAGTGCTGGGACAATGAATCCAAATGTGGCCCCTGTGACAGAGGGAACAAAACCAAATTTTGGGAGACAGGTATGTTTGAACCCCCAATGATAGCCTGGCATGACACTGAACCAATGGACCCATAAGAACTCCATCACCCTCTCTGTATCAGAGTAATTGATGTTACAAGCATAGATGAACACATCGAATCTCCTATTCTTTCTCCGGTTGACTTCCCCCTTACTTTGACTTATTCCTTGATCGCAGAGTTGGACAGCCTCTGGCTCGATGACTCGCCTATACCCGGCTTTCTATTCCACTCCGCAGCCGGATAGGTTTCCTTTGGTTTCTATGTTACCGCTGACTGCAGTTGCGCCACTGTACTTTCCCACATTCTTCTTTGGGCGCGACGCGACTTACACCTTCTGCATTTGGCCACAGTTACACTTCCCCTATCTCACGGACGCTTACTCCTCCGATTGCATTTGTCTGCGGTTGCGTGTCCCTTCCCCATTCACACTAGGTATCTCACGTCTATCCTAGAGCGTGTACAGCTATGCCTAGGTATTTATACGCGCCCTGTACTTGTAGTTTCCCCAGTTAGTTCTGTGCAATACACGCGTAGTTTCTACCTGTCCACGAGTCCTTGCGAGGATAGTGAGATCCCCTTCCCCTCGATAGTGTCATATCCCTAAGTTCAACTCTGGTGCTCCGGACCAACTCCATCGAACTCCGCTTCCGGACTTGTCTTTCCGTTCCTCTTGTCCCTGTTTTCTCCTTTCGTGTTTGCTCCATTCTACTTTGACATCGCACGTAGAACTCTCCCGTCGCTGTGCTCGCTACGCGAAGCACAGCTCGGGCCTTCGTGTCTCTGGAGTATAACTCCGAGGGTTTATGATTACTGATCACTTACTTCTCCGTTAGTAATTTGCTTCCGTCCTCTGTATATAAAGCCTCGTCTCTCTGCTGTAATACCTCAGTTCGAATATCACCTAAGTCTCTTCTCCTCTAAACCCCGTTGGATTCCGTCTCCGATACTCTCTATCTCGCCCTCTGAAATACGAGGACACAAACGTACAGAGGCACAGCGTGCTAGCCACATCGCTGAAGCCGACGTCCTCCCCGCTCCGACCTAACTCCGTACCCGCCGTCCCGTTCCCTTGTCTCCCACGCCTCCGACCGACCGGAGTAGAGCGGAGAAGGACCGGACTTGACAGTATATTCGAACTCACGCCTGTGCGTTCGTCCGTACCTACGACATGACTACCTGCATTATCCAGACGCGTGCGCAAGCCCGCGCCAACCCTCGACCTGACACTCCTCTGCCACCACCTGGATCGGGGAGCTTCCTCTCCTTTCCGGCGTGACATAGCTCTCCTCCGCCCTTGAGCGGAAGAACGACTCCCACTCCCTCCCGTCCTGGCCACGCGCAGCCACCTAGCAGTGCGTCTCACAGGGACGAAGACCTTGCTCTGGACGATCCCGCCATAGAGGCCGCGCCTGCTCCGGGCGGCAACCCCGGCGATGACCCCAACGATCTGGGCAACGGAAGCTGGGATGGCGTACTTCGTCAGCCATCTCCCCGCAACATTCCTATCCCATCTACCCAATCCCCATCTCCACCCCCCGACAACATGCTCGCCCTAACGCAGGCGATCCATGCGCTCGCGAAAGCGAACTCCGAGCGCGACACTTCCTCCTCTCAGACCAAGGTCCGCGAGCCCGATACGTTCGACGGAACGGACCCTCGCAAACTCCGCGCCTTTTTGGTGCAGTGCGAGCTCAACTTCCAGGACCGCCCAAAGGCATTCCGGCTGGATTGCGCTAAGGTTGTCTTCGCGCAGTCCTACCTCAAGGGTATGGCCTTGGAATGGTTCAAACCGGACCTCCTTAACTCTGCTACTTACCGTCGCCGTCCTCTGTGGATGGATGACTACAAAACATTTGTCGAAGAACTAAAGGCGAATTTCGGTCCGCACGATCCGGTCGGAGATGCGGAGCATCAGCTCGACCACTTGACGATGAAGGACGGTCAACGGATCAACAAATAC
>JBBPLS010000378.1:0-20656 GCA_038089895.1 Boletellus ananas | reverse complement strand
GGGTGAGTGGGCGGGCCGGGACGGGGGGGGGGGGGACGCACCTGGCCAGCCAAGGCCGTTGGGATCGGGGAGGGGGCTGCCGCGCTCGGGGGCGGAGGTGAGCGGGGTGGAGACGCCAGAGGGGGGGCGGAAGCCGTAGCCGTCGCGGGGGAGGGCACGGGGCGGGGCGTCGTGGTCGGTCGTGACGGGGAGGTCGAGGTCGAGCTGTCGCAGTTCGCCCGCGAGCTCGCCATCGGACAGCATTGGGTCGGGGTGAGCGTCGGGTGCAGGATTGCCGGCTGGAGCCGCAAATGGCGATCTCAAGGACACGCGCCGGCAAGCCGGGCAGACGGCTGGCTGTGGGCCGGCAGGGGGGAGGGCCCGGCCGGCGACCGCTGGGCTGGGGCGGACCTGCCCGTTCGCGGGTGTTCTTTGCTTCCTAATCCGACCAAGGTTTCATACCCACCCACGTCGGGGCATCCACCACCTCGGATCTCGCACCCTGACGTGACCCCGGGAATGCTGTGGCTCGCTCCGGCTCTTATATCCCCCCCTGCGCGACCTCGCTCCCCGTCGTCCCCCCGAGCATGCACCAGGACTCGAAGCCGTCCCGCCAGCTCAGGCGTCGGTGTCCGTCCCTCCGTCTGCCCCCAAAGCCGTCTGCCCGGCCCCTGGTGCAGGCCTGGCTCGCGTCGCGCGTCGTGCCACGCCGGAGGGGCACCTACCTCATGCCCGGCGCGCAACGGCCCATCAACGAGACCAACGCCAGGCTTGCGCTCACCATCGCCCGCGCGTGTCTGCCCGGCCTGCTCACGACGCTCTGGGCACTCCACCCCGTCCGGACGTCGCTCATGGTCGTCCTCCACATCGTCCGCGGCTCCTTTCCCGCATTCAGGGGCTATTCCCAGGCGATGATCGTCGACGAGGTCCGTCCGTCCGGCCAGCACCGCACGCTCGCTGACCACGCCGCAGCTCCAGACACTCGTCTCGTCCGGGTGCTTTTCGTGGTCCCGCCTGCTGAGATGGCTGGTGGCCGAGCTCTGTCGACGCGCCGTCGAGACGGCGGTCGATGCGTTTGCGTGCGTGCGTGATGTGTCTCGTGTCCGCTGACCGCTGACAGCGCCCCCAGCACCTCCAACGAGAACATCGTGCACGAGTCGGCCCGCTTCTTTGTCGAGTACCAGCAGATCGCACAGCGTCTGCGGCTCGACATTCCGACGCTCTCGGACCCCGTCGTGCGCGACTGCCTGCAGGAGTCGGACCTCTTTGTGCGCTCCTTCAACGGCACGGGCGCGTTTGGGCTGCTCTCGCCATTCGATGTCATCCAGATCTTTGCCCTCGCGTCCGAGCTCGTCGCCCACCTCCTCGTCCTCGTCTCCCTCACCGGCGGCGCGGCCAACGTGGGCGTGCTGCTCCTCTCCCTCCTCTCCGCCCTGCTCCCGCTGCTCCTGAACCGGCTCGTTGGCGCGCAGGCACCCGCCGAGGTCGGGTACACCCCGGAGGCGGCGCGGAGTGCGGAGCGGCAGGAGAAGCTGCGTGGCCTTGCGTACGACGAGTCGCACCGGCCCGAGGTGCTCCTGTTTGGGCTCGGGCCGTGGGTGCTCCAGTCGTGGGCGAGCGCGCGCCAGGGGATGGCCCAGCGGACGGGGCCGTCGATGACGCTGACACAGCTGGCGCACCAGATCAACATCGCCGATCTCGTCTTCGCGGTGCAGCATGTGAGCCAGTGATCGGATGACGTGCGCGTGCTGACGTATGTGCCAGGTGCCCGTCCTCGTCCTGTTTCAGACGTCGTCCGCCTCGCTCGGCTCGCTCGCGCTCTTCCGCAGCTCGCTCCAGGCGGTCGTGTTCACGTCCGGCAGCCTGCTCACGACCGTGCGCATGGCATTCCAGGGCGTGTTCCTCATGGGCGCCTTTTGTGCCGCGATGGACCTCCGTCCCGAGCTCGAGCCGGCGCAGGAAGACGTCATCAGCTATCCACCCATGCCGTGCGGCATGCGCATCGAAGCAAGGTGCCCCTATTCCATATCCGGCTGTTCGCGTGCCTCATCCGCAGCTGCAGGCACCTCTCGTACACCTATCCGGGCAGCCAGGATGCCTCCCTCAATGACGTCACCTTCTCCCTTGGCGCCGGCGAGTCCCTCGCGATCGTCGGCTACAACGGATCGGGCAAGTCCACCCTCGCCAAGGTCCTCCTCCGCATCCTCGACTTTGACGCCGGCCAGCTCCTCGTCAACGGCGCCGACATCCGCCGCCTCGACCCCGCCGACTACCACCGCCGCGTCACCGCCGTCTTCCAGGACTTTTCAAAGTTCAACGCGTCCTTGCGCGAGAACGTCGGCCTTGGCTACGTCCGCAAGCTCCACTCCCTCCCCGCCGTCGCACGCGCCATCCACCTCGGCGGCGCGGACACGGTCGTCGACACCCTCCCCAACGGCATCAAGACGCGGCTCGACGGCGCCGCCGTGCCCCCGCCCCACTCGGCCCCCCCGGGCTGTGCCATGCCCTCGCGGCAGCATCATGGTCTGTCCGGCGGCGAGGTACGTCCTGACGCGCTGACCCGTCATCGGCCATTCACCCCCCCGGCAGTGGCAGCGGATCGCCCTCTCCCGCGCCTTCATGCGGGCCGACCGGCCAGAGGTCGACCTCTTGCTGTTTGACGAACCGGCAGGTGTCTCGCCCACACGCGTCCCATCCGTCTCACGCCGCCCACAGACCTCGTCCCTCGATGCCCACGCGCAGAACAACATCGTGGACACGATCCACCGCATCTCGACGTCCCCGTCGGGCGACAAGACGAAAACGGTCGTGTTCATCACCCACAGGCTCTCCACCGCCCGCCGTGCCGACAAGATCGCGATGATGGAGCGAGGGGTGCGTCGTGTCCCATCGTCTGGCTTCTCGTGCACTCATGTCCGCCCAGACGATAACCGAGTTTGGCACCCACGAAGAGTTGCTCCGTAAAGGTGGCTCGTACGCTGCCCTGTACAAGGCTTCCATTTGAAGCACGCCCTGTTTCCTTTTCGTTTGGGAACACGTCGACGGTTCCATTGGGTTCAGTTCTCGCATTCATTATCCAACGCAATGTACAAACAGCACCACCGCATTCTCATTAGAGGGACCCGCTGCCCTAGATCATAGACACGTAATCCTAGACCTCATCATCGTCGCCACCCGTGGCGTGGTCGATGTACTCTACCGTGCCACCGTAAACGTACGCGTCCACGTGCGCGCTCTCCACCCGCTGGGACATGACATGGGTGGCCGACGGCCCGCCGTGGATGCCCACCAGCAGGCCAGCGTCGCGGATGCCTTGGATGAGCGAGGGGACCTGCAGCTGACGTACACGGATCCGTGAGCGTGAGGGGGCGACGGCGACGGACGGCACGACGAATCACCAACAGATCCGAATCGAAGAAGACGCCCAGGAGGTTGTTTGCCTTGGCGAACGCGACGCCCTCTGCGACACTCGACGCGCAGTGCGGATCGTCGCCGACGTCAGGGTCGCGCGACAGCGACCCACACCGGGAGGAGAAGAAGACGGGGTCTAGCCAAGGGCGTGAGCACGATCCGCGCGACAACGATCACGCACAGTTGGGCTGTTTCCAGTTGAGCGCGGCACACGCCCGGGGCGAAAAGGACGTGAACGCGATCCGTCGCCGCGCAAACGCACCCCCGAGCGAGGACGACTGCCTGACCGTGCGGAAGACGGCGTTGACGGCCGCGTCGACGTCCGCGCGCGCGGGGAGCGCCAGCTCGAGGGTCATCCCAAAGTGGGCGGGGAGGAGCTGCGTCGAGATGAGCGCCGGATATGGTCATATGGTGTGTGTGGAACGTGCCTGCATGAAACGCGACAGCGGGAGCATTAGTCGCGGCAGAACCCGGCACCAGTCCTGAATGGAAGTCGCGACGCGCACGCCCCTATCAAGACGATCGGCCAATGCGTCGAACTGGGCGAGCGTGACGTCCCCCACGCCAAGATCGTAGCTCGATTCGGGAAGCAATCGCCCGCCGAAGAGCACCGGCTGAAGATCTCGTGTGACCTGCACAACCGCGTAAACGTAATCCCCGCTGAGCGACGACAGCGTGACCGTGTGCGCGGGCGACGCGGGCGCAGACGGCATCGACGGCGACGTGTGCGCAGAGTCCAGCGACGCCGGCGACTGGCGCCACGGCGGCACCGTGCTCTGGGGGCGCAGCGCACCGCCCCGCGTGAGCGTGAGCGACTTCCAGTACGTCTCGACCGCCCCCCCGACCTCGAGCGTGATCCCCTGGAAGGGGCAGACGACGTGCACAGAGAAGCTGACCTGGAACACGACCACGTCGGCCTCGGCGCACACGCAGAAACAGCCTCGGTGCGTACCTCGCCAATGCTGTGCAGACGGTGGTCCAGGATGGACAGCGTGAAGCTCCCGTCGGGCGCGCGAAAGACGGACGGGTGGGCGACGGCACGACCGATCGTCTTCGTGCCAAAGTTTGGGTAGATTGAAAACTCGAGCGCCAGCTCTTCCAGGCTCGCTGCCTGGAACATGAACGTGTCGTGCTCGTTCTTCTGCGGAAGCGTGATGGTGCACGGGGCAGCGTTGACCCCCGGACCCGCGGTGATGACCATCTTCAGTCGGTTGGGCGAGGGCAGCGATGCACCCCGCGCCAGAAGCGAGTCGGACAGCCGAGGGTGAAATCGGATACCTCCCCCGGACCGCCCGGGACGAACCGTGATCACCACCAGGTAGTGCTTGTCCAGGTAGTTGTGACCATAGACCCGGTGGGGCATGATGGGCGGTGGCAGCGACAGCGACGGGATGGAATCCGGATCGTCAACGTGCACGTCGTGCCCGCTCTCGGACGACACACGAACACGGTTGGCGAACACGCTGGGCCGTTCCCGGGGCACCGCGCTGAGAAGCAGGTCGACGCACGCACGATGACCGTACCACGCCGCATAGTGTATCGCCTGCTTGCTGAGCTCGTCCGTCCGATCCACACGGGCCCCGGCTTCCAGAAGCGTGTGCAGGCATGATGTGTGCCCATTGCGCGCAGCATGAAAGAGTGGCGTCCATTCGTGATACTTGTCCGGAACGTCCCACCCGTCTTGATCCAGAAGCAGCTTGCAAACGTCGGCATGGCCTTCGCGGGCAGCGAGGTGGATAGGCAACTCGCCGTTGGTGTTGGGAACCGACTTTGCCCCCTTCCTCAACAGCAACGACACGACGTCCGCGTACCCGTGTTGGCTCGCCAGAGACAAGGGAAGCAAGCCAGAGTTTTGGGACGGCGACGGCAGCGCGACGCACTCGTCGCACACCAAAGCTTGCACACACTCAGCACTGCCTCGGAGGGTCGCATACACAACAGGGCCGCAACCGTCAACGTCGAGTACGTGCGGCGAGACGCCAGCTTCTAAAAGCAGCCTGCATACGGTCGCGTGGCCGTGCATAGCTGCATAGTGCAACGCCGATCGTCCATAGACGTCCAGCTTCTCTCTCTGCGAGCCTCTCTCAAGACACAAGCTCACGAGGCGTAAAGAACCTGCGGCCGCAGCCTCGTGAAGGCACGTCCGCCCATTGATATCGTCGATGAAGCCAAAATCAAATGGCGCCCCGGCGCTGGTGAGAATGAGGTCTCCGAGCGCCGATGGCGCGTCGACGATGACTTTCCAGAGCACGCGCGTCACATTGACCCTTCCCTCGCCCTGGGAGCCGAGCATGTCAGAGTGTCGCACCAGGTCCTTGATGGACGCCTCGTCAGAGTTCTCGACCGCCTTTCGCAGATCGAGTTCAAACTCGCGGAACAGGCCAGAGTACATGTTCCGCTCGATGCTGAGCTGGAGGTCCAACACATCCTGGGCAGCAGCGCCCTCGAACTTGAGTCCAGTAGAAAGATCGGTGAGGTCCAGGAGGCTCGCGGCGACAATGTCCGAGAAATCTGCAATGAGCTTTTCATGTGTCAGAAACCACGGGCGGCCGGGGGATGCAAATCACCTGTCTGTTGAACACGGGTTGAACGTCAACTTGGCGAGCAAGATAGAGTTCCTTGGTCGTAGAACGCGACCGTTTGTCCCATTTCTTCAGGATCTTGCGGAACCCCGTCGCGTTGATCTCCACAAATTGCTGCGCGCGTCATGTGTGGGCAGTCGGACCAATGCACAGAGTCACCGAGTTTACCTGCAGTTTTCCCAGATCCCTTTCAAGCAGGCGGAATCCTTCTTCGACGGCGATCCACTCGACGTGATTCAACGCCGAACCATCCGTGGCATCCGGAAGCCCTCTCAGCGCTGCGGCACGACGCTTGGACAGCAAGGTCTCCAGACGCAACTTGAGCTCCACTTCTTTTTGGAGGTAAAATGCGTTGATCTGGAGTGATGCCCGGCGTCGGTCGAAAAGCGGGCAGTAGCGAAATTTTACGTGCCTTTTCGAGTTCTCGCTCCAGCTTGAAGAAAAAGGCGGCTTTGTGGGCTCGGAAGTCGGGCCCTCGGCCGCTGTCTTGCCCGAACGAAGAGAGGATGGGTAGCTGGTTCGGATCGTCGGGAGAGATGCCAGCTGTGGAAGATATCGCGATCGCCGGGTTGCTTGTCGGGTTCAAGAGGTCTGCTGGCCGGACGCCCAACGCCAGAGCAGCAGCCTCCGAGGCCGGGCGATTCGCTGCCAAGGAAGATATGATCTTCTTGAGAAACTTGTAATCGAGATAGTAGGTAGACCATCCAGGGATCTGTTCGGATTGGATCTGCTTTCCAAACTGACAAGCGGTGCGTCAGTCTTTGATAACAGTCCAGAGGGAGCGCAGACCTTCATACCACACGACGGATGGGAGGTATATCAAGGTTGCTCTCAAGATGCACCGTTCAAACCATGCCGGTCATTTCTAAATGAAATAACAGAAAGAAAAACACGAGCGCGAGGACACTCTGGAGACCGATGCAGTCGTCGAGTCTCATGCACGTGCGCCTGCGTCCGAGCAGGCGGCTCGAGGCCAACCAAGCACCGTCCACAGTCCTCACTCGCTGCTCCCCGGCCAACATCCAGACACGACAAGACTACTCGACATCGATAGCCGTGCTCTGCAGCTGTCAACCTTGCTCCAAAATCAAATTATCGACTACGACAGCGGGTAGGACCTGACGCCAGACGCCTGACCTTGTGCTCAAATCAACACCTTCCTCATCTGCCACACCTTTACAGGCAAGAGTGTCACTGGGCATTTGCCGTGTCTCTCGACATGGTCAAACGCACAGCGGTAGCAAAAGACGTAACCGGATGGCAATGCAGTGGCGTTGTGTATAGTGTTTTGACACAACGGACAATGCCCAAACATCGTGCCTGCCACGGGTATCCCAGAAGGGTGTGGTGGGAGCATCCGAGGAGGTGGAACAGCTGGTCCAAGAGGAGATATCGACAAGGAACGTGCTGGCGACCCTGGAGAATACCACCACTCCAAAAATTTGATGAAGAAGATGGCCGTTGGCAACAGAAGCCTCAACGAATCGAGGATCAATTGCGGCGCATCCATGAGAAGCTGGTAGACCTGTTTCATGATCCCGCGCCGAGCCTGGCGAGTGCCACCCTGCATATTACTTGTCACGAGCTGCCATCGGGAGTCAGCACCGGGGTGCAGGTGGATATGCCGCGGACGTCATGCTCACGAGGTCATCCGCACTCAACCGACGTAAATCGACACCTATCCACGCCAGCCATGGACGATAGAACGGAGTATGTTCAAAGAGGTACGCCACGTTACAGGCAAGCAGCCACAGCTCAAACCATGTGTTTACCCACGGAAAAATTTTCTTGTATGTTCGACGACAACGTGCTGCTAGAGACTGTGATGTGTTCGTGAGCACCGTCACGCATGGTATAAAAGTAGCGTACGTCATCAGTGAGAGCTTGCACGCGACGGCCATCGCCAACATCGTCTAGCACATCTGACGAAGCGCCACCCCCTAGTTGTTCGTGATAGTCATGGGCCTTGGCTCGGACATACGGAACGGCGACCTGTGGTAGAGTCAACGGGCAGCAACGCACGAGACCGGTGAGCTGACCAAGAAGAAGAGCGACTGCCATATTTCCCTGCTCCGAAGCTTTTCTGCGGGGGGTGGGCCACGGACAGCAGCGGTAGCTCTGTCGGTAGGTATCCAAGGATGTCTGCGTCTCTTCAAGCCATAAAAGTTTTCCGCGAAAGACGCGTCTAGAACGATTGAGGGGTGCTCTCGGCATAAGACCAGAAGACGCACTGTGCTTGCGCAGATAGTGCCGCTCCACAAAAAACATGATCATCGCATAGAATTCCTCGTGACGATTCACGACTCGGATGAGGTATCGCGGGTATTGTTGTGCAAAGACCTGGGCCACGGAATTGGGACGAGTAGCAAGGTGGGGACGGAGCTCACCGCCAAGACATATTTGAGTGCGGGCTGGAGAAGATCTCTGAGCTGTTCTTGGGCAATGAGCTCGAAGAGAGAGGGCTTGAGGGGATCACCGCCAATGTCGTGCAGAAAGTCCATCGAGCGAAACGCAGCCATCCTTGCCCCGCCATATGGCGAGCACGTGATAGTTTGAGTTCTGTCACGTGACCGGTCTCCTCCGGTGTCTGGTGAGAGTCAGACGGCCAGGGCGTCGAGGGACGTTGCCTGCCTCGTTGCGTGTGTGGGATAGGACCTTCGAGTCGTCGGGTGGCAGCTTGAACAGCTTTCCCAAAGTCGAGTCGAAGCACTCCGCATCCCGCGTCTCATGTTCTCGTCCATACACGCCATGATACCCTCCGACGCCGACATCGCCAACCAAACGCTCAAGGAGGAGAGCAGCTTCCGTTTTTCAACCTTTTCAGCCAATGACGCCGTCATGCTTGGTCTCTCTCTCCGCAAGCGCTTCCGCGGGAGCTCTCGCCACGTGAAGGGCAAAGGCATGGTCATCTCAGTACAGACCATCGCCGGGCACACCCTCTTTGCGTGCACTGCGGGGGACCTAGGCCACCACTCTGGGGAGAGCGATGTCAGCCTGGACAGCTGGGCATGTTTGGACAGCATGATCTCGGTCGTCAAACGAACAAGTCATTCGAGCTACTACGTGGAGAAAGGCATGAGCGCAATGGGCAAGACAGCAAAACAGATGGGGGTCGAGGGCGAATTTGCCGTTCGCGGAGGAGGTGAGTGATGGTCCGCTCCACCCCACGTCTCATTCTCATTCGCGTTGCTGACTAGCATTTCCTATATGGTTGGATGTGAGCATCATGCGTCGGGATGCTCTGACAGCGACTCAGTCCAAATTGGCAGAATGCACCATGTTGCCCCATCGCTGTGGCAGCCTGTTACTCGGGTTCGAGTCAGGAGGACCATCGGGTATGTCCTCAGAACTCGATTGTGGGACACGCTTGGTTTATCAAGCGACTACAACTAGCTCATGTCGGGGACGATCCGCGACTACCTGCACAAAAAACAGTCCCAACCGGGTCCAAGGTTCTCCGTTGCCTCGTCAGTCATCCAGACTGAGACACCGGTCCCAACGTTGGCAAACCAGGAACACAGGGACAGTATCGCGGTAAGCTCATACGGCCAGTCAGAAGTTCGATACGTTCACCAAGAGAGGGATTGGGTCGGAGATGTGGCATCAGAGCGCATGCGGCCACATACACCACTGGATGACGACATTTAATCCATGTACAGTAGGTGGGAGCGAGGATTACGGAGCGGGGACACGCCATCAACCAGTTGATACACAAACGAGCAAAGTCACACTTGATCGGACGTCTCCGCGTCTTGTTGGGGCGGCGCAGACAGTACCCGAATAGTCTCTGAAAAAGAGCCTGAGATGAAGCCGAGGGGGGGAAAGAAGCAGCGCACCGTGTCTGAGGAATATCTGACGCTGACCAGAGGGAGACGATGGGTCCGCATTCGGATCGGCATCACGCAGTTCATAGTTGGCTTCGACGTAAACTCTAGACCCCTTGCTTAGCGTTCGGAGGTAGTTATTCTGTGTGGGGTTGAACGAAACAACGTGGTGCCAGGTAACACCGTTTTCCACGCGAGCTGGAGACGCGTACAGAGTGAGAAGATGGATGTATGCGGGGCAGAGACGTACTGCCATCGGGATTCGGAGGTGGAGGGGGAAAGTTGGACGTTGCGACGGAATACCTGCGAGGGGGTAAAGAACGACAGCGAACAGAAGAGCCAGACTGACGAAATGTATTCCTTGTCGTTTTTGGTCGTACGAAGCTCTGGGTCTCTGCCAAGGCGACCGACGAGGACGAGCTTCGCAAGGTCATACGACCGGGCTGGTGTGGAAGAGAATGGCTGTCGCTGGCGGGTCAAAGGAGGCGGACGGGGACACAGACGGGGACGCACGCGTCGCTGCACGCCCGCGAGCGCAAGTCTGAGCATTGGCGTTGGCGGCGCGGGTTGACGAGCTCGGTGTGTTTGAGCGTGTTTGGGGTCTCTGTCTTGTCATCGTATGTCTCGACACAGGCTCGTACGAAACATCGACATCCACGGTGCGTCCTGCTTTCACGCACACAAGCCTCTCTCATTCTCGTGCAACCAGCCGAGTTGGACGATGCCGCCCTCGACGATGATGGCGACGAGTTGACCGAAGAGCAGCATGGTGCGTCGTCTCCCCCCCTGCCCCGCGCGCTCCTCGTCCAACTCCACATCCAGCTCAAATGGTGTCTGGAATCGAACACATTAGAGCCGTAATCGGCGACGAAGTGGCCTCAGGTCTCGACGATGCCACCATCGGTGACGCTCTCTGGCAGTTCTACTTCAACATCGATCAATCCATCGCTTGGCTGCTCGGTTTGTCGTCTCACCTCATCTGGCCCCTTCCTTCCTCACTCTCCACAGAAGAACAGGATCGCAGGGCTGCCGCAAGGGAACGCAAAGGTAGGCTATCCTATTTCCTCTTTTTGTTAGCGTAGTTTTGCTTTTGCTCCTTCTTCATGATGTTATCCCCACCCACCCTAAATCCCATTGGTGGTCCCGCTTCCGCCGCAGAGGAAATGAACCACAACAAGGTGCGTATCATCACCATCATTCCATACTTGGCTGCATCGTGCGACCGTTTCACTGCTAACCGTGCCAATGCCCCAGCTCCGCAAGGTCCCTCCGGTTCTGTCGGACATATCGAAGAGTTGGGGCGTCCGCGTGTTCCCTTGATCGTTCTGGCACAGCAAGGCCAATTTCAGCCCGACCACGAATACCCCGATCACGATCAAGAGGGCGATCCGGGTGATATTCCCTTGGGCTTTATGTCTCCCGATCGCTACTCGCGTCTCAGCACGATAACGGAGCTCACTGAGCGTACCGAACCCTCTCGTCATTGGCCTTCCAGGCAGCAGTTGGTAGCAATGAACAACCCCCGCGCGCTGTCCTCGAGTGAGACGATGTCGTCTTATGGGAATATCATTGGCGAGTTTCGTTGCCGGGATTTCACTGTAGCCTCACTCATTACATCTGCAGAGCGCTCCGGGCACTTGTCTGGTCTACATTCAAACGGTGCTAATTTGTACCAACCCCTTGATCCAAACAGGATACCCCCTTCTCCATCTCCTTCAGCCATCAAGCGCCTTTCTAGTTACGACTCCGCACCGTCTCTTCACACGCCAGCGGAGTCAGTGACTCAATCCGAGCCACCGAGATCTCCTCCACGCACTCCTAGCATTTCAATGCCAGCAACGGACAACATCCCAGACATTCCAGACTTCACATCCAAGTCTAGTGAGAAGCCCCCTCCACTTCCCCCAAAGGACCTGCCACAACGTGTCCAGTCTGCCAAACGATCCAAGCTTGCAGAGCTAGCAAGCTCGCGGGCAAGCATAATATCCAGCTCTCGATCATCGGATTTGGAAACAACTTCTGTACTCACATATCCAGCTCTGCGTCCGTCCGCTGAATCTCGGCTCTCGCTGGCTTCACGTGCCACAACCGTCAAGCCCCTCCCTTCGGAAGCTTCTGAGCAACCGTTAGCGTCGGTCAAGGCACCTCGCACCCCTGAGAAGCCGACGTCCGCCGCTTCAGTCAAGTCGTCGCCCTCTGTCAAAACACCATCTACCACAGTGTCATCCATGTCTTCTCATGTGCGCAAGGCAATACAGACCGCCATGGATCTGGAAGCCCACGACCAAGAAGCGACGCTAGGGAAGGAGGCGGATAACATGTCCGATGTCTCGGTCTCTACAGTCAAGCCGGAGAGGCACACCCTCTCACCTCGCTCGTCCGTTCCTACTGAACTGATCGTGACGCGGAGTGAGCCAGATACAAAAGCGCGTCCCCAGTCTAAGCTAGTGAAGCTTGCTCAAGCCAAGGTCAATTCTCACGCTCTTGTTCCGCGAGTGCCGGTGCTCCCCACAAAGGACCTTCCCAAACCACACACAGAGTACCTTACTCCCATAGCGAACGGGGCTACTGCGACAACTGCTATCACAACTACTTATCAGTCTCTCCAGAGTCTATCGGCTACACATGCCCTAGAACCTTTGCCGCTAGTTCAGATGCCTGGCGCGGAAACCCGGTCATCGAAGTTAGCATTGAAAGTGAAGAAGACACGAGCGAAATCATCGTCCTCTTTAAGTGCAACCGATGACGAAGGCTCACTCCAGTCTTCACATCCGCTCTTCCTCCCGAGCTCTCCCCGTTCTCGTGCGTCACCCTCGGCCTTCGCTTCCTTGCTTCTCAATGATCCTCTGACGCCCTCCGAAGACAAGGACAAGGATTGTAAATCGCCCAAGTACGGGAGGGAAGAATTAAATCTTGTCGATATGTACCAGGCATCACTTTCTCGAAGCAAATCGACACTTGGCCGCGGTCCAGAGCGGTCCAGACGAAGCCTGGGAATGCCTCCTACTTCTCCAGACCTCAGTGTTCGGTCTACTTCCTTCGCATTTGATGTTCCCAGTCCCGACGACGTTGTCTTCAATGCCCGTCGCGGGACGGCCTTGGCGCAGCGGCAGTGACACCCTCATCCAGACGTTCGCTCGGATTCCCATTCCCTTAAGCTTTATCACTCTATTTCATTCCGGTTTTATCGGCAGATGTACACTTATATTGCTGTTGTTGTTTTTCAATGGAATGTATTATGCTGATCCCGTTTCTTATGTTCCTCACCCCAGCCGCAAAGGAGCGCGACAAGGCACAGAAAGCTGCTGCTCAAAGGAAGACATCGCAGACACCATCAACCTCGGGCTATAGTACCCCGACATCTCGGGCAATGTCGCCTATCGGAACGCCCACTAAATCGTCGAAGAGGGGAGGTACTAGTTCGCAGCCCTCGAAGAGATCGGGAGCCTCCACCCCTGCCAGGAGGAATAGTGAGGGTTTGGACCAGTTGTTATTTGACCTCTCGGCGGCGAACTTGCACCCTCGAGAAAACGACTCTCCCGTCGTGGACGAACTTTCCGCTCGGGTGACATTAGAGAAGGAGAAGTTGTTGGAGGAAGTGAGAAAGGAACTTCAGGCATCTGGCCAAGGCACAAGGAAGGGGGTTACCTTGGTAGTTATAGGTAAGTATGAGGGAATTGTCCCAATGCTTGCGCACCTTATTGCTCGTCAAGGGCACGTTGATGCAGGCAAGTCGACAATGATGGGTCGGTTGTTGTATGAACTTGGTCGTGTCAGTGAAAAGTCGCGCCATGCGAACGAGAGGGAGAGCAATAGAGCTGGGAAAAGTAGCTTCAGCTGGGCTTGGGAGCTCGATGGAACAAAAGAAGAGAGAGAACGGTTTGTTGATGTCAATCGCCCATGTTTGTCGATTGAATACTTGCCGCATAGGGGCATTACCATGGACATTGCAATGCAGTCTCTTTCGACGGCGAACAGACAGATAACAATCCTAGACGCCCCCGGGCACAAGGACTTCATTCCAAATATGATATCAGGGGCATCTCAAGCAGACTGCGCACTCCTTGTAGTCGATGCTACCACGGGGGAATTCGAGGCAGGTTTCGAACGCGGTGGGCAAACCCGGGAGCATCTGATCCTCGTGCGAAGTCTCGGGGTGTCACAAGTAGTCATTGCAGTGAACAAACTAGATCAAGTCAGACTCCGCACAATTAAAGACAAGCATTGGACTTTACTGATAACACGATGCCAGGTAAACTGGGAACAGGCTAGGTACGAGAAAGTGTGCGAGCATCTGAAGGCATTCTTTGGTCAGTCAGGTTTCCAGCCTTCAAGAACAAGCTTTGTGCCGGTAGGCGCATTACTCGGTGTAAACCTCGTGGAGCGGAGAGCACCTGAAGCGTCGGCACTGTCTCAGTGGTATCGCGGACCGACCTTGGTGGATCTTTTAGGTACCCTCGATCAACCGTGTGGTTGTATCTTGTTCATTGGCAAGTGCTTTCTAGATAAGCTGGAACCCCCCGCGCGCGACATCGAGTCACCGCTGAGACTCCCGATCTCGAACGTCTTCAAGGGACAAAGTTCTGGAATTGGTATCAGTGGACGGATATGTGGGGGCGTTGTTCAGGTTGGGGAACGATTGCGAGTTCTGCCAGGAGACGAGAGCGCCGTCGTCAAATGTATGGCCGAGACTCGAACTTCCTGGCCTTGCGACGTGTTCTAACATCATGTAGCAATCGATCTCGACGACAAGAGCGTACCTTGGGCCGCTGCCGGATCCAGCGTGACACTCTACCTCACTGGGATCGACCCTATCCATCTCAACATTGGTAGCGTCCTCTGTCCACCGGATGACCTTGTCCCGCTTGCAACCTCCTTCAGTGCACGAATCATCGTGTTCGATATTCAACTCCCGATCACTAGTGGTGCGTCGGTATGTGTACCCCATCACCTTAGCCTAGCAGGTTGTTAACAACAGGTGACCGGTTAGGTAGAGCTGTTCCACCACTCCCGAGACGTGCCTGCAACGATCTCGAAATTAGTTGCGAGTATTGATCGAGCTACCGGTTCTGTGACCAAAAAGAATCCGCGGTAGGACCTTTCTTTGGACACGACCGCGTTCCAGCTCAACGTGATCACGCAGTGTTTTGACCAAGGGAACATCCGCGGAAGTTGAGATCACCCTACGAGGTGATGGCCTTTCTGGCCCTGGTGCCGTTCCGCGGCCCATTCCAATTGAACCGTTCGCCGCGAACAAGGACATGGGGCGCATTCTGCTGAGGCGAGGCGGCGAAACGATTGCTGCCGGTAGGCCATCCATAAATCTCCTGCTCGCAGACGCTCAAGCGCAGTAGGAATCACTCTGGAGATTTATCCATAAGCTCGTAACCCGAGACAGTGAATCATAGTATGTACACGGTCTACGTGCTTGCCGAGGGTACCCGAGTCCAGCTTAACTTGTAGGTATGATAAATTGAAGTCTAGGATGGTGGTGCACTGGTATCAATTATTCGACGTAAGAGGAGGCATAACAGCTCGTCATCGGATGTGGATGTATCCAAGGGATTGGGGTCATGAGATTACCAGAGGGAACACGAGAAACGGGTTCAAAGCCTGTCTTTTTCCTTTCTCTCCTGTTTGTCTTTGTCCTTCTCGAATATACGTTTGATTCTCGCGAACAAGGATCGTCGCTTCTTTTGATTCAAAGTGCTCGAGGCAGGAGTAGAGGACGCAACATTAGGGTCCGCCGGGACTGGCTGCAAGTGACCCTGTGCCACAGCTTCCACAGGGTTCACCTCGGGTTGTTTTGGGGTGGATTCCGAGACTGCAGCAGGGGAAACATCAGCCTGGGTACTGGATTGATCTACTGCGGATTCTAATGGTGTGACCACAGCTTCCACGACGTGAGATACAAGGGGGGAGGTGGACGTCTCTCCTGCACTGAATTGAACTGGAGGGTGGGACACGAGGCCGTCAGATGCTGCATCATTCCCAACGACCGGCAGAAGCGGATTAGGGCCGTTATCACTGAGTGAACGTGTGGGGACATCATGTGAAGTAGGTGCTTGCTCGGACGGCACGGTTTCCACAAGCTCTGTCACCGAAGCAGGAGAAATGTTGCCCTCTGTGGCTGCTGCCGTATTCTGCGTTGGAAAGCGGATTAATGTGCGGTCAAAAGGGCTGGATGAAGTGCACATACCAGTTTGGATTCGTTCATAGAGGAAGGTGCCTGACCAAGACCGTCCACGGTAATCTGCGGGATTGGAAGTGGAAGTGACCCCTTGATCGCAGCGGGCTCAGGCGGCGGAAAGAATTCCACGGCAGTCACCATATTTTCAGCATCGCCATGCCCCTCGCTTGGCACGCCGTCGAGAGGAATGGTCAAACGGGCGGGCGCAGCAGCAAGCGCAGGCTTTCCAGGTGTCTGAAGGACGTTGTTAGTGTTCCCATCCCCGTCGTCCTCCTGAGGCCGGTCGCCACGACATTCCCAGCGGCCGTCGACGATGAACTTGTACGCGACCTTTTGCCCCCATGGAACTTGGACGATACCGACAAAACCAGCGTCGCCTTTGACCAAATGAATGGAAGACGACCACTACACGCAGGGGTGAGGCCTGTCCTTTGAAAAACGAGACGAGACTCGCACCTGGTCGAATGTGCCAGTCACGATCACGTCTGCTGGGTCCAGGGACGGCCTGAGCGGAAGCAATTAGGTGCTTGGCGGGTGTCATACGGTGTCAGTACTCCTCACCAGATGAGTTCGAGGTCATAAAGATCTGCAACGCTCATTGCCCTGGACGTCGCCGCAACCGAAACTGGACCCGTCCACGCCGACGACCCAGTATTTATACCTGAACGCCCATTCCGTAATCACAACACGTGCAAGCGGGCTGCACGCCAGTTCCATGCTGACACGGGTACATACAACACATTTTTTTCAGCTTATCGTCACGTAACCAGCACGCCGCCTGCTCGTCCTGGAAATCTTCCCTACCGCGAGGGATTAACTGGCACCGACACCCCGCAGCATTGCCTTTCGACTCTTGCTCTTCCGTGCCCGCAACAGCTGTGAACCCCGCTTATCAGGAGGCGTAAAGCCCAGGAAACTCCTTGGAGAGCCTTCCTTCCGGTGTGAATGGCCTTGAGAGCGTCGCTCGGCTTCGGATGCATAGTGTTGGTTAACCGGGTCTAGGTAGACCAGCGGCATGGGGGATTCATATGCGGTGATACCGAGCTGCTGGCAATAATGCTGAACGGCCGCGTGGAATGCAGTCCTCCGTGCGTTCCTCAGTCCCCAGTCTCTGCGTGACAGTGCATATCAGATCGCACGAGTCAACGAAAGAGACCAAGCATTGACACTTACTGCCACGTCCTGAAATTAAATCTTTTTCAGACAAGCCCAGGATTCTCCATCGAATACACGTACGAGTTGTGGGGGATGGTGATGGTAATGTCTAGATGACGCTGAAATGAAATAGCCTGTAGAATTATTGACGTCGTTGGTTGAAACCATCGATTCTCTTCTGTTGCGAGCCACTCATTTAAACGGGCTTCAAGCGCATCCAACTTCTCCAAGGGGGTACGCCAAGCGACCTGCATTGTGAGCGACTCGACCATTTTCTGGAGTAGCAGTCAGTCGACTATCTGGCAAGCAAACAGCTACATGCATCACTCCGGCGAACATTCGTTCTACAATCCCATCTATCAACATTCGATCCGCCAGAATCTATGAGCAGTGACTTACATGAACTTTGTGAAGAGCTGGCTATTGGAGTAATATGTCTCGGTGCCATCTGAACGAACGAACAGCGTCTGTACGGTGGTGTGAGGATGCAAAGGAAGAACGGTGAGAATCTGGTGGCCTACTGCAAACAATCCCATTTTCTTCACGGTTAAATTCTCAGCTACCTAGACATTGGCCATATATCTCCCAATTTATTGCGCAAATCTTACCGTCAATGAAGCACCGGTCACCCGAATCGAATGGGCTGAACAATACTGATAAGGATAGGTTCAAGTCAGGCAGATAGACATACTGTGTTACAAACAAAAAGATAATGGCATCAAACATGTTGCTGGCTGCGTTTTTGAAGACAAAGCTTGCCGCGATCGCCAACGAGTACACGCTGGTCAGGGATTTAGTGACGTTGACGCCGAAAACGCTCAGTGAGATGAAAAATAATATGACAAAGGCGAATAACAACAGTATTTGGTCAAGCGTCCTGAGAGCCACGTTGACATCGCGCATACTCCGGGACAGGGATCGCCGTTCCTTGTAGATACGCAGGATAGTGGTTTTGAGCTCGGACTGTGAGATGTCGCCGTTGTTGTCTTTGTCGAAAACACGAAATGCTTCCTCAGCCTTCTCGGGAGTGGCAAACGCGGGGTGGAAATCTTCGGGGAGCAAGTACGTCCTGTGGCGATCATGGAACGTCTCGTAAATAGCCCGAGACAACCGCTGCGACAATGGTAATTTTAGTCGTCGTAACCGTACATGAATGAGATCCCGCTATACCTTGGCTTCATGGACCGAGTTGACACCAAACCCCAATCCGCCCCAAACATTGCCACTCCCCTTGATATTGCGAGCATCATGTAACACAGCCGACTTGATTACCCGCGCGGCTTGGATGGCAGGATTGTATTCTCCCTGTCGGTATGTATGCTGATCATCAGCACGCTTGCGTGAGGGATGGTCTTCGTGAAACGTATCCTGTTTTTGAGGGGATGGATTGGAGGAGGACTGGCCTGTAGGGGCCCCTAACTCTTCCAATTCAAGTGAATCTGGACTGATATCATCAACCTGGGAGCTCGTGTGTCTCCTCTTTCCTTTCCCTTTGTCATCCTCAGTATCAGCGCCATTACCACCATCACAGTTACTCTCGTCGCGCTGACGGTGGATGGTGTCTTTTTCGCTGAAAGGGTGAGCGAGGCCAAAGTTGAATATGCCGTGCCCATCACTAGATCGGTTACTGCGCCGTCGGGCCCGTGGTTTATACCCGCGAAGCTCTTCAATGACGCGCAGACCATGTCTGAGCTCCTCAAGACGCTCCTTGTAGGCAGTCCGATGAAATGCGAAGGCTACCAAGCGAGGTAAGCTTGTGCGAAAGCTGGGCATTCTACATACCGATAACATGAGATATCATTCCCTGAGTGCATACTACAAGAGCCAAAAAGAACATAAACTCGACGACTTGGACCACCTACGGATGTCATTTGGCACGTTGTACCATCGGAATTCACAGAAAACTCACGCGATCAGTATACGGAGCAACGCTGGTCCCGCCCTGATTGCCGGCATGTAGCTTGAATATGTTTTGGAATAATATGACCCAGCTAAGCCAGGCACTGGCGGCGTACAACACAGGCTTCATGGTATCTTTGACAGAATCGTACAACTCGATGTGGGATTTGACCTCTTCGGAAACATGACCCCACGAGATGGATATCAAGACGGATATGATCGCGGGTATGATATCAACGGTCATCGCAAGAGCCCAGGATATGACGACATTGGCTGCCGCCCAAAAGAGCCATGCTTGAATGTTACGATCCACATAATACCGGTGACCAGTAGGATGGGGTTTATACCAGAAGAAGTGAACAAGCAGGGCAGGTGTCACCAAAATTCCAGCAAGGAAGGTAGAGCCTATCAAGGAGGAAAATAAGGTGGTGAATAGGCTATTGTCAAAAGTCGTGGCCTCAGCGGGGGCCTATACGCGCCCGAGAAACGAACAAACCGCCAAACCGTCCAACGCCTCGTCCTCGGATTGACTCTCGTTTGACTGTGGTCCTTGAGCTTTGCTTCCCCATCGACCAGGTCCTCCTCGTCATCCAAGTCGAGTTCGGCATCGCCACCGTCGTCGTCGTCGTCGTCGTCTGTGTTTGCGAAGGATGGGTCATGAGGAGGCTCGAGCCTTGGGGGGGCTTGGAAATATTGCGCCGAGGGAGCATCGTCAAGCTCGTCAGGATAATGGACAGCCGGCGTCAGAGACTGCTTTCGAGAGACGCCGCCCGAGCCCGGGACGTGGCCTTTCGTACGACGCCAACGATCACGGACTGACATGGGGTGAAGAGAACGAAGGCCGCGTCGCTAGGCGCTGTGGAGCGTCGCATGCATCTGTCACGCCAACACGAGCATACGTTGATCACACCATGGCTTTGTTGATGAGGCCAAGGGAACTCTCCAGGCCAGCACGCTCGGTGGTGAGGGCTCTGATGACTAAGTGTCGGACGGTTTTCGAGTCCGGTTCGCGAGTCCAGCTCGCTGTTTCAGACGACACCGACCGCGATATCCAACGCAAGCGCGATCCAGGCATCCTTTCCCGTCCCCGCCATGAACAAAAACCCATTCGTTCCTCAGCCAACTTTTAATCCCCAACCACCCCTTCCTCCTGGCCCTCCCCCAGCAGGACCCCCAGACTATGCTGCTTATTGGACCGCGGCTGCTGCCCATCATCAAGCCCAGCAACCGTCAACTGCTTCTGCCCCCGTCGCCTACAATCCGCAGTGGAGCACGCCGCAACCTCAGAGGCCACCTCCAGAACAGAGTGCCCTGTACGCGAACTATGGCTATGGCGGTCAGAACATGCATTGGCAGCAAAGACAACAGCAACAGCAACAACAACCCCAACATTACCAGCCAGTACAGCCGATGGCTCCACCCCCGCCCCCGCCCCCACCCCAGCCCCAGCCGCAACCCCAGTACAATCCCTATCAAGCCTCCGTTGGCTTTCAGGCCTACGTACCCCAGCCCCCTCAAACTATCATCTCCCCACCGACATACCCCCAAGCCCCTCAAGCGATTGCCCCCCCCCCCCCCCCCCTCCCCCCCCCACCAACCCCACCATCCCCACACCC